>PVJS01008234.1:0-53740 GCA_004027185.1 Glis glis | reverse complement strand
CCTCAGCTACTTAGTGAGGCCCTCCACAACTTAGTGAGACCCTGTTTCAAAATAAAGAATAAAAAAAATAGGGCTGGGGGTGTAGCTCAGAGGTAGAATGCCCCTGGGTTCAGTCCCCAGTACCGCAAAAAATAAATAAATAAATAAATAAAAACTGTCCTGGTTAAAGTCAGATCGTTTTTAAATTTTCTATATCTCTCTTTTTTTATCTTTTTAGTGGCTTGTACATAGGCTGCTTGACAGATGAAACACAGGATAGCAAACAGATACAACTCCAACCAGCAAAAATCATCTCTAGGAGGCTGGGGATGTAGTTCAGTGGGTAGAGCTTGTCATGGCAGGGATGCAGGATGAAAAAGAATTTCCAAGACAAAGGGTAGAGCTACAGACAGGTTTATTTAGGAAAGCAAGAAATGCACATTCAAGAGAGAATGCGGCCATCTCCAGAGTGAGACTCGTTTGAGGGTTCATGGCTCCTCTTTTATAGTAGACTTTTGTGGAGTGGGTAGGAGGAGGTATATGAGGATGACATCAGTCCAGTAATCACAAGATGATTCAGGGTGTTTTGTTCATCACCAGGTCCTGATGGGGCCTTCAGGACATGTCAGGCTTATTCGAGTCTGTGGTCAGCACACTCCACTCTCGGGGCTCCGAGAAACCTTCCCTTGGTCACCTCCCAAGGTTAAGCAGGGCACCATGGAGCTCTTGCCTAGTGTGCACAAAGGCCTGGGTTTAATCCCCAGCACTGCAAAAACTAATACTAATAATAATTCCCCAGGCTGGGGATGTAGCTCAGTAGTACAGCACTTGCCTAGCATGCATAAGGCCCTGGGTTTGGTCCCAAATAAATAAATAAATATCATTTCCCCATTTACTGCCCCAAAACTTACTCAGGAATTGAGATGATGAAAAGTTTTCATTAATGACTATTAGTCAAAATAATTTGGTAAGACAAGAAAATTCAGTGGGAAAAGGGTGAAATCAGTATACGGCAGCATTCTTCAAAGGCAACATTTAAAAGAAAGTGAACGCTAAATCAAGTTCTGTAATTCCAATAAGCACTGAGGAAGGGACAGTATCTCACAAAGGTAACAAAAAGCCAGTCAGAGATACAATCGAGTCTCAAATTCTTGGACAAATCATTCCACTTTCCTGGGGTCCTGGGGTGCTAGCTGGTATGTTTTAAAAATGGAGGTAGAACAGGCTTTTGCTACTGAACAAAGTCGTGGCATCATTCACAAGATGGAATAGGATCTTGCTCCAGCCCCCAAACTCTCCTATGAAGGTCCCACCAGCTGTCCTGGGCGGCTGCAGGGTGGTGTGTCCTGTGCATGGGCAGCCATCTGCCAGGCTGAGGATGATCTACTTTACCGAGCCAGTTGCTTTAGAAGCCATTGCACCCGGTGACAGAGCTCTTGGCCCTACCTCAGAATGGCAGGTGTTGTGCTGTGAGGACTCACCCCTCTCTATAGACCTGTGCACGGCACAACCCTACTTCATATCTACATGCAGGGAATCATCAAGACTCATCCAACAGACCTGACACCAATGGTCCAGATGTCGTGAAGGAGCAGGACATACCTGGAAGCCAAGGCTTACTCTGAGATGGAAGAGCTCCCTCCTGTTGCTTCCAGACAAGCACTTGTCCAAGGTGCCATCACCACAGGCAGGACTCTTCATGGGAAAATTCAACAGCCATAGGCCCAGAATTGGAAGTGAAGCAGGACCACTCCCAAGAACATTAAGAAATAAGTCCTAGGCTGGGCATGGTGGTACATGCCTGTAATCCCAGTACTTAGGAGGCTGAGACAGGAGGATTGCAGATTCAAGACCAGCCTTAGCAACCTAGCAAGACCCTATTTCAAAATAAAAAATTGAGCCGGGCGTGGTGGCGCACGCTTGTAATCCCAGTACTTTGGGAGGCGGAGACCGGAGGATCTGGGTTCGCGGCCAGCCTCAGCGCGCATGCGCGCGCGCACGACCAATCGATCTCTCTCCTCTCTGTCTCTCTCTCTCTGTCTCTCTGTCTCTCTGTCTCTCTCTCTACCTAGCGAGGCCCTCCGCAACTTCGTGAGACCCGGTTTCAAAAATAAAGCATAAAAAAATAGGGCCGGGGTGTAGCGCGGAGGTAGAACGCCCCTGCGTTCAATCCCCGGAACCGCAAAAAAAAAAAAAAAAAAAAAAACCAAAATAAAAAATTGAAAAGGTTGTGGATATAGCTCAGAGGTAGAATGCCCCTGGGTTCAATCTCTAGTATCACAAAAAAAGGAAGGAGATAGAAGGAAGGAATCCTTAGAGAGGATGTAAAGGTGCAGAGGATCTCAAATATCATCATTAACTATTATCACAGTTATTGGCTTGAGGAGAAGGAGCAGAGAGATTCACCACATCTCTACAAAAGAAAGTATATTCTCTGGTGACCATCAAATGACTCAAGTCTGAGGAACGGGGCTGCTGGAAAACTTGGTCTCTTTGAACTTCCTAGTGACCTCTTTCCTCAGTGGGTCTAAGCAGGAAAACACTGAACACAGTGCAGGAAGGAGCCAGCAATAAAAGCAATGTGTCCATCAGCTTTCCATTACTGTAACAAATACCTGGAATATCAACTTATGAAGAGAAAAGGTTTATTTTGGCTCATGGTTTCAGAGGTTCCAGCCCATAGTCAGGTCGCCATGTTGGTTTGGGCCTGTGGTGAAGCGGCACATCATGGTGGGGAACGTGTGGTGGAGGGAAGCTGCTCACCTTATGGCCAGGAAGCAAAAGAGAGAGAGAGAAAGGAGTCCCACTATCCCCTTCAAGGTCACTCCCCCAATGACCAGAAGGCCTCCCACTAGGCCCCACCCCTTAAAGGTTCCGCCACCTCCCAATAGTGCCAAGCTGGGGACTAAGCTTTTCAACACATGGGCCTTTAAGGTACAGTCTAGATCCAAACTGTAGCACAATGCAGTCACAAGACCTAGAAGGATCTTGCAATAACTTTCCACAGAAGTGTAGGAAAAGACATTTGTTACAATATATGATTATATATCCAGCTCTTCCAAATAAAAACAAACACCTCCACAGGTATGGTTCACTGAGTGATCAGAATGCCAGTGTAGGTGATGCATCTAACCCTCTCCCACCAAATTCAATGGAATCTCAAGAAAGTGGAAGATAGCCAGGAATGGTGGTACACACCTGTAATCCCAGTACTTGGGAGACTGAGACAGGAGGATTGCAAGTTTGAAGCCAGCCTCAGCAAGTTAGTGAGGCCCTCAGCAACTTAGCAAGACCCTGTTTCAAAATAAAAAATAAAATAGGGCTGGGGTATAGCTCAGAGGCAGAGTTCCCCTGGGTTCAATTCCTAGTACCAAAAAAAAAAATTGGAGGATGAAAGAAAAACTTGCTAATTGTTGTTTTTTTGGGAGGTGGTACTGGGGATTGAACCCAGAGGCATTCTACCTCCAAGCTGCATCCCCAGCCTTATTTTATTTCTTATTTGGAAACAGGGTCTTACTAGGTTGTCGAGAGCCTCCAGAAGTGGCCAAGGCTGGTTTTGAATCTGCAATCCTCCTGTCTCAGCCTCCCAAGTACTGGGATTACAAGCGTGTGCCACCACACCCAGCTAGCTAATTGTTGATTCTAAGTAATGAGCATAAAGGGGATCCATTGGACTGTTCTATTTCTATGTATGTTTGAAAATGCTCATATGAAAATCATTTTTAACAAATGGTCTCAAAAGTTCAGAGGTACAGCTTCTACTTTTTAAACATTATTGCCTTTTTTTTTTCTTTTTCTTGTGGTACTGGGGATTGGGGATTGAGGATTGGGTACAGGGTCTCACTAAGTTGCTGAGAGTCTTGCTAAGTTGCTGAGGCTGGCCTCAAACCTGCAATCCTCCTGTCTCAACCTCCCAAGTACTGGATTACAGGCGTGAGCCACCACACCTGGCTTCACTGTTAAATCTTAGTAGTTTAGGTGATGGGGGCAGGGTTTACATTATACTTAAAACTACCCTCTTTGTAGGATATGCAAAATAAAGATTCCTGTACCATTGCAGAAAAAAAGATGGCAGAGAGGGAGAGAGGAAGAGGGGCGGGGAAGCAGGGAGGGTACAACAACAAGAGCATGAGCTTGCACCGGAGCAGGGCCGGGTCCCATCCCAGCTCCACCACACTCCAGCAGCGGGACATGGGAGGTGTGTGCTGCTCTCTGTGCATCCATTTCTTCTTCTGGAATTGGAATACTGCCCCCATAGGCTTGTTGTGAGGCTATAATAAATAATAGATGTTGAGTACTTGGCACATAGTAGGCGCTCAAGAAATCCTGACTCTATAAATATCTGTACTTTACAAAACAGAGATGGTCAGGAGATTCCCTGCCTTACAAAAGAATTCGCCACAGGGTCCCTTTAAGCCCTCAGCCCTGCGAATGCATTTTAAATGGGATTGGGTCTGCAGAAATCCATTTACACATGACTTTTCAAAAAACGCAGCCAAGGCACTAATGAAGGCAGGCAGATCTCCAGCGAGAGCTCCCCGGGCACACTCGCTCAGTCTCAGATCCTGTCCAGCAGGATTCTCTGAAAGACTGGAGACTGAAAACATCTTCTCTGAAAATCCACAAAGACCCACTGGCTGCCCTCTGGGAAGTCTTTTTTCCACGCATATTTGTAAGGGCTGTGGTGTCTCCAGCTATGGGTCCAGGCTTATGAGGACAATAGCAATAGCAATCGCCTAACAACATTAGCTAACGTTTATTGAGGGCTTCCTATGTGAGAGGCACTGTGTTAATTCCCACTCATTATCCGCACAGGGCAGCCGAAGCTAATGTCTGTATAACCACAACGAGTGCTTACAGATGAAAAGCTCCCATAATTCCTCACAAAAAAAAATCTGGCAGGGTATATTACCTTTGTTATTGTTGTTGTGTTCAGATACAGAAACTGAGGCACAGAGTAGGTAAGTCTTTTGCCCAGGGCTGCTCGGCTGTAAATGATGGGTTATTTAGAACAGGTCTAGCTCAGAAGCCCACTCCATTACAGACCAACTGCTCTCCATCCCACATCCCCTCCCCACCCGCACCAGATCCAGCAGAGAGGGGGCTGCACGGTGGAGGGTCCCTGTGGGAGGCGCTGGCCCCCCGCCGCCCCCTCCCGTCTCACTTAGCCCTCCACAAGCTCTTGTCAATTGCACTAAAGTATTTACAGCAACCAGCGACCGCTGACACCTCTGCCCACGTGGGCTATAATTTGATGCTCAAGTTGTTAAACAGCCGCTTTCGAGCTCCAAGCTCTTCATACATGAGTGTCTCCCCCAAGAGCCAGGCTGGCCGTCTCTCCACTGCTCCCGATGCCTGCACGCCTCTCCTGCTGGCCCCAGGCATGCACACATGTGCACACATGCTAAATATACCATCACACACAACAGTCCTCTGTGGAGGACACACCTGCCCACACACGGTATGTGTCACCTCACAGACTCCCAGCCTCTCACCAGTCATACACCTCATATCATCAACACACAAGATGCCACAAAGAAAAAGAATGGCTGGGGATCTTCTGTGTGGAGCAGGGTTCACAAGGCAGTGACTACTAGTAATGCCCTGCCCAAATATATTCCCAGGAATATGCTCTCCCCCACATTATAATTTATTGGGAAACTGTCCATGTGCTCAACTGTGCATCGGGGTCACCAGATAAATGCTCAACATATTTTTTCATGTACTTGTGTTAAATGCAGTTGTCACTCGGAGAGTCTGCGTCCATGGACTGGGACCAGCCTTAGTCCACTTGTAGGGGTGTTGGGGGAGGGAGGCCCCATGGGGTGCAGGTGACAAAGTGAGCTGAGAAGGATGTGGCAGAATGCCTTCCTATGGAGGTTTGGGCCTGCCGCACACAAGGAGATTTGGACTCGGCACAAATCTAGGCCAGAGGATGAACTGAGAAAGAAAGAGGGGAATGCTAAGGGAGGGAGAGAGAATGTCTGAGTGGGAGGGATGGGAAGACTGCAGCCCAGGGAGACCCAGGGCTACAGCAGACATAAAGGACAGTGACTTGCTGAGCGAGGTGGCACACACCTGTAACCCCAGTAGTTGGGAGGCTGAGACCGGAGGATTGCAGGTTCAAGGCCAGCCTCAGCAACTTAGCAAGACCCTGTTTCAAAATTTAAAATTAACAAAAAAAGAGCTGGGGGTGTAGCTTGGAGGTAGAATGTTTCTAGGTTCAATCCCCAGTACCAGAAAAAAAGGACAGTAACCCCGGAGCTGGGGTCTCTCCCGCAGCATTAGCAAGCCGCTGATGAAAAGGGGCCCCACCCTGCGCCCCTCTAAATGGCTGCTAGTCCCTGGGGCCTAGATTGGCAGAGCAAGGAGGAAATGGACATACCTCCCCAGCAAACCCTGCCAAAGGACCTGATTAGAGGCCCTGGGACAGTGGGAGAGAAAGTAAAGCAAACGCGAGAGTGGGGATGCAGGGCACCTGGGCCCACAGGTGCAGAAGGTCTGAGTTCAAGTTCCAATGCTGCTACCGACGGTGCAACCCCACAGCAGCCACAGCGCTTCACCAAGTGTCATCTGGAAAATAATGGCTGCGACAGCCCGTCTCCAGGCACTGGATAAGGCAGGGGGTGGAAATGCTTTTTAATGACTATGAGCCTCCTCGACCAGGACCCATGGTAGGGAAGAAGCCTCGGCACAGGGTGGAGATAGCGGTGAGCAGTCACCTACCAACACGGAGATTTTCCTATCATCGCTCCTTATGTGTGCTTGTGTGTCCTGCCCCATCTCACACGAGATCTGAGTTGGCCGAGAGGGAAAGATCGCCAAAGGGCAGATGGATAGACAGAGGAACAAGGATAAAGGCAGTAAGAGGCAAGAGACCTCCAGGGCAAGAGGGTCGCTCAGGCCGATGTTCAAGTCCACCTTCATTTGCTGGGCACCTCTGTGTGTTAGGTGCCACCGGGTCTCAGTCATGGTCATGACTGGGGAAGACAGGTGACCTTCCCCAGGATAGAGTGGCACACAGGGGAGTTTATTCTGCCTTCCGCACACACTCGGAACCTCTTCCATGCACCCGTGTGCCCCATTCTGATAGAAGGAGCATTCCCAGTGGACTCTGGTGATGAGAAAGTGGGGCCGGTGGAAGAGTGTTGGTCCACTTGGCAAGTCTCCATCTGGAACCCCTAACCGCGCTGGGAGCCCAGCTGCTCCGAGGGGCCTCGCTGCAGGGGGGAGGGGAAGAGTGAGAGAGGGGACAGGGTGCTTGGCTCTAGGAGCCACTCAGCACGGACCGGGGCCCACGTGTCGCTGTACCTCCAGCGGGACTTGCTGGACTTGGAATAAAGGAGTATCTGTCTTCCTCTGTCTCCTTTCTAAGATGTGGGCATGATGCCCTCTATGTTGCCCAGAAAAGCCAGGCCAGCTTCTCAAGCGGATCTTCAGACACTGAATGGAACAGAAGACTCCAGGTGACTTTGCGTGGCAGCCACCAGCTGTGTAGTCACTGAGCCCCTTCCCCTTCCCCCCTGCACACACCAACCGGACTCTACTTCCCCTCTCCCGTGCAGTCAGGGCTATGGAATGTAGTCAGAAGTGCCGTTTGCCACCTGCAGACCCAGCCTTTAAAAGATATCTTCCCCAGAATCCTCTATTCTCCGTCTCTCTCCCTCCTCAGCTGAGTTTAGAAGACCCAGTGAAAGATGTCAACGGCCTAGAGCTGGGGTCCACAACCCCCAAGGGACCCATGGATTGAATTTGTTGGGTGAGATCTTCATAAGTTTGGATGGAAAGATTTTTTAATCTTTATTTTCATAAACCTCTAAACTGACACTCAGCATTTTTTATTATGAAAGGAGCTAACAAACCACAGTAGTATTCCCTATACATGTCATTTTGAAACCCATAGAAATTATAGGTATTTACTATATAGCATAAATTGTTGCAAAAATATCCAAAGGCCATTCAGGCTGAGCACACTTAGAAATTGCACTGTTAATCTCATTGCTATGTTTGATTAACTTGTTTTATCATTATTATTATATCACAAATGTATTCAATCATTTTATCACAAGGGTTGTATCACACAAACTTTTGAATATTATTGAATATTTTCATTCAGTTAGTCTCTTTTATGTCCTGTGAATTTGACTTCATACATTTAGAAATTTTTACTTTTAGGGGTCCATAGGTCTCACTAAGCTTCCCAAAGTGGTCCATGGCACAAAAAGAGATCAGAACTCCTCTATAAGTCGGGCATGGTGGCACACACCTATAACCCCAGTATTTGGGAGGCTGAGACAGGAGAATCGCAGGTTTGAGGCCAGCCTCAGCAACGTAGTGAGACCTTCAGCAACTTAGCAAGACCTGTCTCAAAATGGAGGATCCGGGTTCGCGGCCAGCCTTAGCTACTTAGTGAGACCTTCAGCAACTTAGCAAGACCTGTCTCAAAATAAAAAATAAAATAGGGCTTGGGGTGTAGCTTGGAGGTAGAATGCCCCAGGGTTCAGCCTCCAGGGCCTCTCCCCACCAAAAAAATCCTCCTCCTCTACAGAATGGTGGAGCTCCTGCGTGGAAGTCCCCTGAATGACTATGCGAGCAAAGTGCCTCCCACTGCCACCACCACTGGCCCAAGATTTGGACAATGAGATGAGTGAAAAATAGCCTTTATTTGTTCAACGACTGAGACCTTGAGGACCATTATAATATAGTCTGCAGGAAGACAAGGAGAGTGCAGGGCAAAGGAGAGTGCAGGGCAATTAACTTTGGACTCACTCAGGTCTCCTAAATGCCCTCCCTCACAAGGCTGGAATGTCTTAGATGCCCTCCCCTGACACCTAACCTTCTACCGTCCCCATTTCCCTCAACCTTCAAGGCCCAATTCAAATGCTACCTCCTCCAGGAAGTCTCCTGGGCTTCCTGCCTCCTCACAGAACTTAGTGTCCCCGACCTGAAGTGCCAAGAGCTATCAACATCAGACTGAGCCTCCCCAGGGAAGGAAGTTGGATAAATTCCCTTCCTGTCTCCAAGCCTACACCCTGTCCCTGCAATGGGCCTGGTCCAGGGACATCCCACCATAGAAGGGCCAGTAAATGTTTGTTGCATGGGAGGTAACTGGATTGGTTGAGGAACTGTCTGTCCCCTGACAGCCTGGCCCAGGCCCACACAGAGTATGTATGTTTAAGAAAAATGTATGATTCAAGTGGAAAATTCATATAGTAGTGCCTTCCCACACAGGGCCTCAATTTCCCTTCTCTGAAACTATTTCTGCCCAGTCTAGATTTCCAGCTAACGTATATTGTCCTCTAGGTCTTTGTACAGTCGTCCCCCCTTGTCCTCTGTTTTGCTTTCCACAGTTTCAGTTACCAGTGATCAACCTCAGTCCAAAAATATTAAGTGGAAAATTCCAGAAATAAACAATTCATAAGTTTTAAATAGCTTTTATTACAGTATATTGTTGTAATTACCCTATTTTATTATTCGTTGTTGTTGTTAGTCTCTTTACCTAATTTGTAGATTAAACTTTATCATAGGTATATATGTATAGGAAAAAAAAACAGTATATAGAGGATCCAGTACTTCCAGGGTTTCAGGAACCACTGGGCACCTTAGAACCTATTCCCTGTGGATAAGGGGGGATCACTATAGTTTTGGTAGCCAAGCAAGACTAGAAGTCGGGAAGGGGTTAAAAACATGAGTCCTCTCCAACCCTGGTGAGTGATACCTCCTCCAGGGTCCCAGGCCCAGTCTGTCTCTTTGTCCCACACCCTTGAAAGCCACGCCCTCTGGCCACTGCCCCTCTCTTCTCCGCCCAACCCCTCCAACAAGCACTTGGAGCCCCACCCTTGGGCAGGCACACCTGTCCTCTCTGTGAGGCTCTGGGGAGCTGCACAGGGGCACCACGATGGCCAGGGTGGCAGGAACTGGCTCTCTGCCCCCTCTTCCAGAGTCTGACTCCACCAAGCTCCTTTTGCCTCCAGGTTGGAGATGCACTGAACTTAAATAAAGGCCCCTCACTCCCCTGGGGTTATCCTGCAACCCTGGGGCTCCGGGTCCCCAGTCCTGCACTGGATACTGCTGTTCCCACTTCCTCTCCCCCAGCAACCAAGCACCTCCTGAAGAACAGGAGCTCCACTTGCCTCCAGCAGCATGACCCGGAGGCCTTTTGCTGCGTGGTGGGAGCAGAGTGATGGGTCCCATTCAGCTCCTGCCCTCGGGAGCTCCCAGTCTGGTGACGGAGGTGATATCGTAAGCAGAAAATATATCTCAACTAATTCTTTAGAGCAGGAAAGGTCCTAAGAGCCTATGCTGGGTAAAGAGGTCTCAGAACTAAGAGAGCTCGCATCCCAGAGCTGGCCTGGCTTCCTCCCCCTGCTCATGAGGGGCAGGCTGTCTCTTCCAACTCCAAGGACCAGGTAAGGACCAGGGGTCTGAGGGTGTTCTGGGTCTCAGAACAAAGGCTGAGTCCCTCCTCACTGTGTCCGAGAAGGGCTGTTCAGCCCGAGAAGGAACTCTCTGGGATGGACGATGGCACTATGGGAGGGGATCCTGGGTCCCTGCAGATGCAGCGACTGGGGATTCTGTTGACAGAAGCCAAACAGGATGGGGTTTGGGGTGATGACCCCCCCCCCAGCCTACCAGAGTTAGGGAAGGAATCCTGCCCTAAACTATATCCTTCAGCTATTCTCTCTGAAAGCCCAGGGTATTCTTCCTTCAGAGCCTGCGTCATGGCTCTATAGGTGTGCATTACGTG
Source organism: Glis glis (assembly GCA_004027185.1). Classification (NCBI taxonomy): domain Eukaryota; kingdom Metazoa; phylum Chordata; class Mammalia; order Rodentia; family Gliridae; genus Glis; species Glis glis. The sequence continues at coordinate 43,014 of PVJS01008234.1, read as the reverse complement.
CTTCTCTCTCTCCTTCACTAGACTGTCACCATGCTGAGGACAGGTACCACAATGTGTTTCATTCACAAAACTTGTATCCTCCATGTTGCGTAGAGGACCAGGAGCTAAGTCAGCCTCTAAGTGGGTCATAAAATATTGTTCAAGTGAATCGAGACTGATAGGTGGGTGTAGAAGAACGTTCTAGCAGATGAGGGCAGCCTGGTGATGAGGTGTGTGTGCGTGTGGTACGGGGATTGAACTCAGGGGCATTCTACTTCTGAGCTACACCCCCAGCCCTTTTTATTTTTTATTTTGAAACAGGGTCTCATTAAGTCACTGAGGGTCTTGCTAAGTTGCTGAGGCTGGCCTCAAACCTGCAATCCTCCTGTTTCAGCCTCCCAAGTACTGGACTACAGATCTATACCACCACGCCTGGCTAAGTTTTCATTCTAGAGAGGAGACTGGGCCCAAGAAAGGAGGGAGTGGTGTGAAAGCAAAGCCGCCTGTGTCTATGGAGAAGTGGGAGGTGTGATGAGGCGCCAGAGGCAGGGATACAAGACCTAGACACAATTCCTGGAGAGAATCAGTTCCCCTGAGGAGCCCTCCTCACACCCAGCCGCCTCTTGAGGTTGTGAACTCCTTTGCCCTAGAGCTGCAGAGTGTGCCTGGCCGTGGCAGCTTCTCTCCATCCAGGTGTCCCAGAACTGCCCGAAAGGGCCAGAGGGGAGAGAAGGGGAGCAGCTATCAGCTTGGGGGTGGGATGGGGCAGCCTCACTCAGGTGCCAGGGCCACAGGACAGCCTTAGCCCCTGATCTGAGCAGGGCGTACCTTCAGAACCAGAGCACAGAGCAATCTGGGGAGCCCAAGCACATCCCAGTTAGCACAGGTCAGCTCAGGGTCATCCCTGTTAGTGCCGGGTCAGGCCCACTCCGAGCAGGGGCACCCTCGGTGGCCTAGGGTCAGCCCTTTTTAGCGCTAGGTAGCCGTTTTGGAGCAAGGCTGTCCCAGCTTGCAGAGTCAGCCTCTAAGGAAGGGTCAGCCTGGGGTGGTGTGGCATCACCTCAGTTAGCTAGGGTCATCTCTGTTAGCTTAGGGTAAATCCTGGTCAGCTCAGGATAAGCTCCAGGGACTTTGGGGTCAGCGGCGCCCCCAGGTGGCTGGGTTGTGCCAGCGCTAAGGATCCAGTGCCAGAAAGGGTTTCAGGAACCTCATCCCAGAGCTCTCCACCCTCGCCTCTCTCACACTCTGCCCGGGAGCCTCGCCCACTGGCCGGGGCCTCTCCCCTTTCAGGAATTGCATCTGCTTCCCAATACTCTTTTGCACGCATCTTTGGGACTCCTGCTCGCATCTTTGGGACTCCTGCTCACGGAATGCAATTTGGGAGTGTTAACGCATCCGAGACCCGGAATCTGCAATGTAGGCGTAGGCGGAGGAGACTTGTCATGGGGAAGAATCCAGCCCAGTTTCAGGGGAAGCCAGGGCCCTCCCTCTGGCGCCTCCCCATTCCCCTGGGTCTAGGCACCAGACACCCACTCTGCTAACTTGTCTTTGAGAGCACAGTCGCCGGTGCTCCCCAGAGACCCCCTGCCAGAGAACCTAAAGTCTTTGAGTTAGGTCTAGATGAGACATTTGGGGACAAGGGAGAGCCAGGGCCCTACTCAGGCTTTGGAAGGCTCTTCTTCCTGGCCCCAGTCCCCCAGGTTCCAGTCCCCAACTCTGGAGAGGTGGCCAGTCTCTACCCACCCACCCCACATTCATGTCCTGGCAGGGCTTCCGGAAAGATGGGAAGGGCCGGGGGGGGGGGGCTCCCTTTCACTTTTTTGTGCCACCTATTCCAGTGCCCCCATAGTGCAATGGCTAGGGCTGAGAGTTTCACAGGATGTAAGGTGGCCACTTACCTTCAGGCTCAGCTACATGCCCTTCCTCCAAAAGAGAAGCAGAACTGGAGACCAAGGTATCCACAGAGGCCTGGCTACCCCTCTAGGACCCTTCCAAGGGAGAAGAAAATCCAGGATCCTATGTGGAAATCCCTCAGATCCAGAAAGAAAAGGAGCCAAGGACCCTACCATGCGAGGCAGTGGGAGCCCAAGGCACTGTGTGGGCTGTGTCTGCAAAGTCCCACAGTCCTGGGCCAGCACCCGCACTGGTGATAGAGCTAGGGTTGGAGAAAGAATTCTTCAGCAGACAGGAGAGAGGAGGAGAAGCTAAGGGGCAGTCACTGACTTCAGACCTGGAGTCCAAACTAATTTGTTACAGTTCCATTTCTCAGATAGAGAAACTGAGGCTCAGTGAGAAGCCCAAGGTCAGAGATGCACTCTGGCTAAGACTCAGAAATCCTTTCTCCTCCTTCTCTACACCCAATATTAGACAATCATCTTTACTGTTAAGATGAAGACCCAGAAGGAGGCAGAAAGAGAAACTAAATTCTGGTATAAGTCAGAATCCCTAATACTGTACATGAGTACACACACACACACACACACACACACACACACATACACATCTCTCCCCAAAGCCCTGAACCTCCTCCAGCACATCTGACTCTGGAAGGAATGGCTCCAACCAGGGCCGCCTGGGGCTTGGACCAGATTTTCTCCCTTTATTCCTAGAGTCGGGTGGGGCACAGAAAGTTAGGCTTGGAGCGGCCAGGTGGGTACTCAATCAATAGTGGATTCTCAACCCCAGAAGAGAGGGAGGGAAGCCACAGCCTCGGACAAACCCCAAGAGGAAGAGATGACTTACTGGCAAATTCTGACCATATCCCCCACCCCTTCCTTGCCTCCAAGCTTGTTGCTAGTGCCAGACCTTTTGTGCTGCCTGGGGCTGGGTTAGAGGGAGGAGTTGGCCGCCTCCTCGGCCAGCCCTGAACCAGGCAGAGTGGAACGCCAGGCGCTCTTGCTAGCCCACACACTGCCCTTCTGCTTCCAGCACCTTGCTCACCCAAAGACAATCTATTTCATGCCTGATTTACCTGGATAGTATCTGCTCTACAGCACCTTGATCTCAATTTTCCTCCCGTCCTGCCTCTGAAGGAAAGGAGATTCAGAAGCATGGACAGCCCAGTGACCGGAGATTTCCCTAGAACTTAAGGGAAGGTGCTGGGTTTTAAGTTTCTGGAAAATATCTCCATGAGTGCCTTAACTGTCTACATTGGTGCATAGAGGCTGCAGGATCCAGCCACACATCCAGGATCCTGCTGAACAACTTTGGGCAAATCTCACCCCTCAGCCCTCTCTAGACCCATTTCCCTAGCCATACAATATGAGCCTTGGCTCCCCTGCAAGCGCTGGTATTACTGACTCTACAGTCTGCACCAGCACCTTTGATACAGGAGGACAGTTTCCTGGGAACAAAAGGAAAGGTTCCCAATCCACCTAGGAACCGATAGCCAAGTCCCTCTGTACTGGCTAGAGGGGAAGAGACTGTCAGCACCAAGCCAGAGAGCAGGCAGGAGCTAGACAATGGAGCCTGTTGGATAATCTGGAACAACCTGGATTCTGTGCCCAGGCAGGCTGCAGGGTCTCCACTTGGTGGGAAGGGGAGGAAGCAGTATCCTGGGGAGATCAGCCTGAGCCCCTGTAGGTCAAGCCATGGCACCCCTCAGCAGCTCTGCTTCCTGCTTCACATTCCCAGCCTCTTCTGCAGTGAGGGAGGAGGGTAGGAAAAGAACAAGTTCCTGTCGCAGCTAGGGAGTTAAGGAAGAGGCTGAGAACGCAAGTCCCTTCCTCTCCACTTGTACAGAGCCGGTCCACCCATTCCTGATTCTTCCACTCACATCTCCCCAGCCTGAACCACCCCAGGAGACTCACCACACTCACAGACTCAACGCTGATACCGTAACAGACACACATGTTAGCACACACATAATCGTTTACAAATATTCTCCCCTAGGGGCCGGGGGTGTGGTTCAATGGAAAAGCACTTGCCTAACAGGCACAAGACCCTGCGTTCAATTCCCAACATCACAAAAAATTAAATAAATAAAAATACAAATATTCACCCCTAAGCACAGTCGCCTGAGCACACTGATATATACCATCCCCTCTCCCACAGGAACATAAACATGGTCTCAGACCCCAAATACCAAAAAGCACACACACACACCTACAGGCTGTGATACCTGGAGACATCATCGGAAAGTGAAAATCCACATCCTTAACCCTTAAAACACCAAACTTGGGTTTGTTTTTTTTACTTCAAATATGGTAATAATCACTTGTTCTGACTTTCCTTCAGTTCTCCTTGCAGTGATGGGAGGCAGATGTTCACAGCTGTACTTCCAGAACAAAGCCTAACACACAGTAGGTGAGCAATAAGCACTGGAGTGAAGGAGGAGGAAGGATGGAAGGAGCCAGATAGGAAAGAGATCTCCAGGCGTGGGGAGAATTAACTCGCCTGTGTTTGATTCTTAACGGCTAACTCAGACAGGAGAACTGCTTCTGATCCTGGCCTCTGCTTTTCAGATGGTCAGCAGAGGGATCAAGGGACAGAGGTGCTGGATGAGGCCAGAGAAGCCGCCTAGCCCATCAGAACCCGGAAGCAGCTTTGCAATCCATCCGTCCTCTCGTTGCCACACTGAAGACACAGGGGTTTGCAAATGCACAGTGGGAATGGTCCCCAAACCTCCGCCGGTACGGGGCTTCACAAAGCCAGCCAGCTGGCCAACCCCGTGCAAAGCCGGCCGCCAGCTCCGCAACTGACCCGGTGTGTGACCTCGGCCAGGTCCTTTCCACTCGAAAAGTGGACCCTCCGGTCCTCAGACCCTCTAGCTCCCCACTGTCTGAGTCCGAGGCTAATTTAAGTGGTAGCCTCACCAGATGCCCCTTTTGACCGGGATGACTCCTGTGAAAAAGAGACCGGTCCCCAAAAGATTGGGACATTGACATCCCATTCGCGGTGGAGAGGCGAGCCCAGGAGAGTAGAAGCCACAAGGAGCGAAGCTCCGGCTACGACGCCAGCGGAGAGGAAGATTCTCACCCCCAGGCCCGGACCCAGCACATCTGCATCTGAATGTGATGGGGCTTCTAAGCCCAGGAGTCTGCCAAGGCCGGGCACGACACCTGCTGGGACGGGGGTGGGGGGGGCAGTGTTCTCTGTGAGCGACCCCGAATTAACTTGAACAATAAACTCCACTCCGGTACCCTCAGCAATCCCTGCCAACACCGACACACACACACACACACACACACACACACACACACACACTGGCGGGGTCTACACGGATACCGTGAAGTACACTTTTCAGGTCTGCAATGATTTTTAGGAATCAGAGGGATGAATTTAATTCTTTTCTGTTGCCGCAATAATTCGCTCTTTCCAGTCCTAAGATCCGTGCAACCGTAATTCCAAAGACGCTTCTGCCTACGTAGACAGAAATGCCCCAGAGGTGAGACCAGCCTGAGGCAATATTCCAACTTCTGGGGAAACTGAGCACAGACTTCCGGAGGCACCGGCTTGCGGTGGCAAAGCCCGCGCGCCGGACCCCAGCAGCTGAGGCTGAGCGCATCCTTCCGAGGCGCGCGCGGAGTTGGATGCGCGCTGCTCGCGAGCCGGGTACCCCCGCATAAAGGGCAGGGGAAGAGGGGCGCTGAAGACTGGGACTCGATCGACCCCCTCCGGGACGATGAAATTTTGGCGAGGAGGCTAGCGAGCCCAGAAGGAAGGTACCGGGCGGAGCCCCCTGCCGCTTGGAGAAACGCAAAGTCGTGACGGGGAGCGATTTCCTCGAGGAGTCCGCTTGGAGCGAAAACACCGCGCTGCGCAGGGACCCCGGACTCAGAGCCGGGGCCCAAAGAGAGTCGGAAACAACCCCGAGGGTGCCGGCGCGGAGTCCAGCAGCTGGGCGCACCGGAGGAAACTGCCCGGCTTCCCCTGCCTACCGAAGCCTCCGAGTCCCGGAGCGGCCGCAGCTCCAGGCGGCGGCGCTGCTCGCTACGGAAGGAGGCGGCGCCCGCTCCGCCCCGCGCCCGCCGCGCCCACCGGCCCGCGGAAAAATCCTCCTCCGAGCACCGCTGGGACCCTCTGGCCTCCCTAAGAGCTCTCCGTTGGTACGTGTCTGCACTGACCCCTAAAAAGCAGAATAATTGCACCCCAACATTTTAATCCACGTTTGTTGGCTCTCGACTACCCCGATAGACGAAAGACTTGGGAGGCTGAGTTATCCTGTCTGACCACAGCCCACCTTTAGTTCTTTCAGCGTCTCTCTCCAGAAACCTCACCGCGCCAGCCTCAGGGACAAATGTGGGCTGGGTCTCATTATCCTGGTTGGCCCTCCTGGACGCCTCCTCAGGCCCCAGCCTGCACAACCTTTTGAACCAGATATCGAAATAATTTAGACGCGAACCCAAACTCGCCTCGCTTCTCTTCAACCCGGAGCGCGGGGTTCGAAGTAAACTCCGAATTCGGTCCGTAAAGACCGGAGGCGAGCTGCCTCCTCCCACCTCCCCCTAAGCACCAAACCCTGCGAGGCACACTCCACACTCAAAAATCTTTTCTCTCTTTCTCTTGCAGGGTCCCCCGTTTAAACAGCGTCGGCGCCTTTATTCGCCTGACCCTGCGCGCAGGAAAACCCGCCTGGTCGGTCATTGTCTGGTCCGCCACTGCCCCCGCCCCCGCCCCAATCAGTGTCACAAAACGCCCCTTTCAACAGATTCCAAACCCTCTTCACCCGGGCGCACCGAGCCTTCAACTTCATTAAGTGCGCGCTAAGGCGGCGCTGGAGGAGGCGAAGTTTAAATAAACCGGAGCGGAGAGGGAGGAGGGGTGGGCCTGGGGAGGACTGCCAGTTGAAGCGGGGGATAGAAGTGTTTTTGAAAAGGGGGAAAAAAGTCATCGGGGGTGGAAAAAGCGCTTTGTAACCTCGAAGACGCGCCCGCTGTGGCGAGAACAAATTGGGTATGGAGGGGAAGTGTCCGCCCCCCACCTCAAACTCCGGCTCCTGGGTGGTCCTGGGAGCCCCTGGAGAAAGAAAAAAAGATGGGGAGGAATAGGCGGTGAAAAGAATCAACCGCTTTAATTGGGCTGCAAGAGAGAAGTGCGGGAGGCTCGCGGATGGGCCTCGATCACCAAACCAAATACTCTTCAATCAAATAAAATGTCTGCCCTTAGCCGCGGCTGAAAAACGTCTGTCAAAGTTGGAGAATCAAGGTTGTTCCTCACAGCCATAGAAAGTAAGCCTGCAAGCTGGGGGAAATTCTGCCCGGAAAGACCCCCTCCCCCTCCGTGTGGCCTCGGGCCTCCAGGCGCCGGATGAAAAGGAATGAAATTGAACGAAATTGAACGAAATGAAGTGAAATTGACCAGTGAAATTCACCAATTTTCTTCCCCTTTAAACTTCCCGCTCTCAGCAGCACTCTCTGAACCCCAGGCCGATTTCTTACCATTTTTTTCTCACCTAGGAGAGATGAAGGTGTGCCCTGGAAATTTTCTTATTATTGTCACCAATTGTGAGGCCTGTGAGCAACTGAACCTCACCTGCCTCCACCCAGGCCGAGAGGGAACCCACAGGGACTGCTGCCAGTGGGATGGACTGTTTCTCCTTCCAGGAGGCCAACACCCAGTGTGCACCCCCAGGTTGGGAGGGAGTCGCTGACTGAGCCCCACCAGTCTAGAAAGGGGGAAAAAGCCAGGAGGATTCTACCATACAAATCCTGCAGCTCCCTCATCCTTCCTGCAGTCCAGCTCCAAGCCCGCCTTTCCCAGATCATAGCTAGTAGGTTGTTCACGAAGACAACCTAAAGTAGTCCAAAATTCCATATAACTTTCCTTCTCCCCTACCTTCAGCATCTGGAGCCTCTGGGGCTCCCTCAGTAATTCCCATATTCAGGGCCAGTTGGGCATTAATGGTTTTTCTCTGGTCCCCCATTCCTTGGCCATAATTATATCTAGCCCAGGTCTGGCCGCCTTGACCTTGTGGGAAATAAGGGTCTGGGCCCCCAAGATCCCCAGAAGTTCCTTATACACCTCACTCCTCTTCCTCAATCTCTGTGTTTCTAGCTTTTCCTGATATGGACCACACACACATACACACACACACATACACACACACACACACACACACACACACACACACCAATCTTTCCCCTCTCCCTCCTCTCTTCTCTCTCTCTCTCCTCTCTCCTCTCCTCTCCTCTCCTCTCCTCTCCTCTCCTCTCCTCTCCTCTCCTCTTCTCTCCTCTTCTCTCCTCTCTCCTCTCTCCAGAGACACATCAAGGAATCCAGAAGAATTTGTTACTTCTATCTACTTCTATAAATAACAATTATGGAAGTATCTCATCTATCTATCACCAGATATGAATTCTGCCTGACTTAATTTTCTCTTTCCTAGAGAGTAAAAACAACTAATAAGTCTTTTACTTAAAGCTCCAACCTAACATCTGGGAGTGACCTATTCATGGTAAATGAGATCGCACAGCTACAAAAGGCTTCACTCAGCAAAGGCGCGCAAAGGGTGTGCATACACACATACAGTCACATTTACCCTTCCTCTAGTGAAAAGAAATGAAAACAAACTCAGAGCAATGGACGTCAACAAAGCAGCCAGCCAGAGACCATTATCCCAGTATTAGCAGACATTTCCCAATTTTACCATTGAACCTAAGCTTATTTCTCCTGGAACATTTGATAAAATGGTGGAAAGGTAGCCACTCCCTTAGACTCTCAGCAAGATGGAGAGGCACCTCGCCCGTGGCAGAGGGACTGCATTTACCATATATACCTAGAGCCTTGTCTCTCCTCCCATGGTGAAAAGAATGAGAGACTTAGGAGCCCCAACAACCCTTCCTAGGCTCAGTGTTGTCTCCACCCTCATCCTGATTGGGATTCAATAGAAGACTCTGGCCTCTGCCATCTCCTTCCATCCTACTATTGCCAGCTGCTGGGGTCCTACCTGAAGAAGCCTATGTAGCTTCCCTCTGCCCACACCCTCCAGTTCTCACATCTGAGTCCCTGACCCTGTCTTCTTCCTTCTCTGTCATTTATCTCCCAACCCTTGCCCTCAACATGTGTCTGTTTTCTATGAAGGTTGAACTCTCTTCCTGCACTTACATATTTCTCCTTTCCAAAATCTCAGTGCAATGCACAGAAAAAAGAAAGAGCTAAGCAACTCTCTCTGCACCACCAAAAGCATCACCTCACCCAACAGGTTTGCAAATCTGGCTACTGGGAGTCCCAGGTATAGGCAGAGAGTGGAGGGCTCAATGGACTATGAAAGATTCCAAGCAGACCAATGAATTTGCACTCTGGCTGTAGCTTCCAGCTATGAGCATGGCTCGGGGAACCAGGGGCTTTGCCCTAATAAGAGGGAGACCCCACTAACTCTCCTTTAGTTCACAGAGCACCTCTAACCCTCTCAGAATGGAGGAGAGAGAGGTTTTACAGTCCCCAATTCAACAGTCCCCTCTGTTACATGTGAAGAGAGGTGGCATCTGAAAGCCCTATGGTGACCAAAGAGAAACCTCTCTCTTCTTAGAGACAGAGACAGTGATGGAAAATCATAACTACTCACCCACAGACAAATGTTCTGGACACACATAAAAACACAGATAACCTGAAATACAATTCACACACATTAAAAACTCAAAAAGCAAGAAAATCCGAACAAACACAAAAACAAACCACAACCTCCATAGAAGCCCTGCACACAGAAGTGCAGAGGCATAGAGAATATGCATCAAGAGACATATTCACTTTGTACTCAGGGAAGACGGTGTTCAAGAGCACTTAGTAGCCAGATCTGTCCAGGCCATGCTAAAATCTAAACTAGGAGGTAAGACTCCTCAGGTGCATTTAAAACATAATCCCTCTGCCCAACCCCAGGCAAAAACCTTCCTAGTACCAGAGTGAAAATGAAAGTGCTGGAGGGGGTTACTGGCTTCCTAAAAATCTGGCCCCATCAGCAGCTGAAGGCCAAGGCCATGGTGCCCCCAGAATCTGATGAACCCAAACCCTCCTCTGCCCGCCCTTCCTCACTCCCCCTCTGCTGGGGAGCTTGGGGTCTTCTGGAAGAGCCCGACAAGAGCAGAGGGAGCTGACGACTGCTGAAATTCACATACATTTATTCAATTGACACCAATGAGGAGGGAAGGGGGAGACAGATTTTTCTTTTCTTCCACACAAACCATCAGACGATTTCAGAGTCTTCCCTAAGTGGAGAAGTCTAAATCAATGCACACCAGTGGACAGAGAATGCAGAGAGCAGCCCACTGTACAGATATTTACACATAATTACAGGACCCCTGACACAGCTCTGTGTCCTTGCCCACCCCACCCCCACCTCTCCAGGCCCTGACCCAGACCCTCCTCTCCCACCCGACCTCATTGCCTTTAACTACAATAAATATTGCAGGGCCCAGGACAGAGCAGAAGGCTGGAGGGCTGCTGGCCCTGGATGGCTGGGCCCAGCCCTCCCGGGGAAAGGGGGGAAGTTCCTTTTAAAGAGCTCAAACAGATAAAGGATTTTCCTCATGGAGTGAGATCTGGGGTTTCTGCAAGGATTGTGGTCCCCTCCTTCACCTCTCCATTCAGCTTCGCATGTGTAGACACCACTTTAGAAGGAACGAACTTCCTTGTAGAACGGGGGGGGGGACTTGAATTTTTCTTTTAAGCAGATAATAGCTGTCTTTAAATTATAATATTGGAAAAGCAGGGTCTCAAAGTTGAGGAAGGAATGAGGGGGAGAGGAAGAAAAAGAGACCTCTCAGCGCCCTTGGTGTTTCTGGCGGGATCCGCAGGGCCCGGGCAGGCATGTCTCCGAAAAGGCATTTCTTCCGGGACTGCCGAACGGGCGCCGAGGCAAGGAAAAATCGAAGGCTCTCCCCTCCCTCTTTCGCTGCTCAAACTGCAATGGGATCTTGGCTTGGGACCTCTTAGCGTAGATCGGGCCTCGCCTTGAGCGATGAAGCCCGCTTCGTCCCAAGTCTCGGCGAGATTCTGAGCGTAGGGCCTGAAACGCCAAGTCCCGCGCCGGCCCAGGTCTGGAGACTCTTCATAAATAGACTCCCTGAGTTCCGCTGGGACCGCAGGAGCTCCGGGGAGAGGCAGAGGGGTGCGGGCCTCGCCGGCCCCGAGCCCGCAGCGGTCAGAAGTGGCAGCCACTGAGGCCGGCGACTTTGCCGGCGAACGGCGGCCCCGAGGACAGGAGCGAGTCCCCAGGGTGCGAGAGGCGGATGTGGCTCGCCACCGGAGCCAGGGCCGGGGCAGTCAGCATGGCCAAGACCTGGGCTTGACCCCCAGGACCTGCGGCTGCCGCGAACGGCGATCCCGGGGAGCCCTCGCCGCCGCCCGGAGGTGCTGCCCCGCCACCACCGTGGCCCATGATGTGGTCTATAGAGAACGAAGGCCTCTGCCCTGCCCCTGCGCCCCCGCCGCCCGCACCACCTCCCGCGTCCGTCTTGAGGCCCTGGCGCAGGAGTGCGGTGGACAGGCCGGCCGCTGTGCCAGCTGCGGGAGGGCTCAGGGACGCGGGGTAGAAAGCTTTGGCGCAGCCCAGCTCCGCGCTTAGGAAGGCGGGCAGGCCTGCGGGGCCCGGGCCGGACCCGGGGGCAGGCGCAGGGGCCGGAGCCGAGGCGGCGCCCGCGAACACCGAGGCCGTCGGAGGTCCGGGTGGAGGTGCAGCGGCGCGGCCTGGGGGAACAGACAGCTGGCAGGGCGCGGCTGCGGCAGCGGCGGCGAAAGCGAAGGCGTGCGGGTGTGGATGCGGGTGCGGGGCCGGCCCGGGTGGGGGTGCGCCGTAGGCCGGGAGCGCCAGCCCGTAGCCGTAGCCATAGGCGCCGTAGGCGGCGAAGCCCGGCAGGAAGGCGCCGGGGTCTCCGGCCGCTGCGGCCCCGCCACGCAACAGTAGCTCTGGGTGAGGGTGCGGGTGCGGATGCGGTGGCGGTAGCGGCTGCCGCTTGAAGCGCTTGCGGCGCCGCAGGAAGCTGCCGTTGTCGAACATGTCGGCCGACTCGGGGTCGAGCGTCCAGTAGTTGCCCTTGCCCGGGTTGCCCGGCTCGCGGGGGATCTTGACGAAGCAGTCGTTGAGCGAGAGGTTGTGGCGGATGCTGTTCTGCCAGGCGGGGAACTTCTCCCGGTAGTAGGGGAAGCGGCCGCTGATGAACTCGCAGATCTCGCTCAGCGTCAGGCGCTTCTTGGGGCTCTGCAGGATGGCCATGGTGATGAGCGCGATGTACGAGTAGGGCGGCTTCACCAGCGGGCTCCGCGTCGCCGCGCTCCCCGACGGTGGCCCCGGCCCGGGCCCCGCCGCTCCCCGGGCCGCCGCCGCGCCCGGCCCGGGGCTTCCCGCCGCGGCCGCCGCCCCCCGGGGCGCTAGAGCGCGGGGCTCGCCGTCCGAGCAGCCACCCGACTCCTCCTCGTCCTCGGCTACGTCTGCCTCGGCTTCCTCCGGAGGAAGCTCGTGGCCGTGGGGGAGCACGTCCCGGGGGGCGCGGGGCCCGGAGCGAGCGGGGAGCTCCCCCCCACCGCTGCCGCCGCCCACCACGTCTATGTCTGCGTCGGCCTCGGACAGCGCGGCCGGGGAGCTCTCGGAGGACATGATCTCGCAGCAGCAGCTGCCCAGGGTCATGGTGCCGCCGCCGCTCTCCGGCTCCGCTCCGGCCGCGGCTCCGGCTCGGCCGCGCTGCCTCTGGGGCGACTGTGTTTTGCGCGCGGGCGGGGAGGGGGCGGGGGACTGAGGCGGACAGGGAGGGGTGTCCCCCAGCTCCGCAGCGCCCCCTGGCGGACCAACTCCGCCGCTCTCATCCTGCAGAGTGCACCCCGCTGGCCGCTCCCTCCGCTGCCCCGGGAGCGCGAGCGAGGACCTGCACCCACGGCGCGGGCGGAAGGAGCTGAGGCCACCCCTTACCAGATCGGGTCTCGGCCCCTACTGCCCCAGGGGTGGGAGTGGGGCTTCGCCTAGCGGCTCCCTAAAGCGGAAGAGCCGCGGGCTCGGGGCGGAGCTCCCGGGCGGGGCGGGGCGGGGCGGGGCGGGAGGGGGCGGATGGAGTGGTGCGGCGCAGGGGCCCGGCGGGAACACACCGCCGCCGCGGCGGGAGCTGGGCTCAGAGCTGGAGGCGGGTCCTGCTCTTCCCCGTGGCTCCCGCAAACGCTCGGCTCCGGGAGCCGACGCCTTCAGTGCGCTCAGCCCCTGGAAGTTGGGGCTCAGGCGGGCGCCTGTCAGAGCCGGTAGCAGTGGCGACCGCCCCCACCCATGATCTCCCGAGGCGGCGTCCGGGCCACCAGGGCCGCAGAGCCGCCGGAACGCTAGCGGGAGCCTGAGACGCCCCATCGGCGCCGCCGAAGCAGGGCCCGCCCGAGCCCCAGCGGCTTCTGGCCCGCGGGCGAGTGCGATCCAGAGGAGCAAACTAGGCGCTCGCGCCCCCGGCCTCGGAAAGGTGAGAAATTCCGTCTGCGCCCCCTCCTTCCCTCCAGGGCCCGGATCCTGCCACCCATCCCCTCGCGGGGAGACCCGGGGAGTGCTCCGCCTGTTCGCGGTCCCTTCCTGAAGCTTCTCTGCCGTGGCCGCGCTCCCGGGACCCGTCCATCGCTCCGAGTTGTCCATATCGCGACCGTTTTCTGTCTCAGCATCCGTTTGTCTGTCTCAGTGGTTCTCTCGCCCTCCACGAATCTGTCTCCGTTTCCAGTGGAAACTCCGTATTTGGCTGTCTGTCCGTGGGCCTGGGACTCCCTCTCCTACCCCTGGCCGCCCTGAGAGCTGCCTCCCTACTTTCCTTGTGGCCGCCGGACTAAGGCCTTACAGACGGGCAGCAAGACCCCCGTGGAGACCTCCTTCAGTGGGCTGTGACCTCAGCCCCGGGCCCGTGTTGCGTTTCTCGGGATCTGGCGCACAGTAAGTTTGGTCTAGTGCGCTTTTGCCGGGTTCCTGCCCAACCCATTAGGCCTGACTCTCCTAGCCTCCCTCCAGGACCCAGAAACAATCGGCTCCAGCTCAGACAGGGCCCCTCTCAGCCTCCGGGGCGTCGAAGGGGAACAGCCACAGGACGTGGGCAAGAGGTGAGCTGCCGGCCCCGACGCTGCCCCACAGCGCCGCGCAGTGGCCAAAGCTTGGGCATTGGCGGCCTGGGTCTCATCTGTGCACAGCTGTCAAAAGGCTGTGTGACCCTCTCATTAGGTAACTTCCCCTTCGGGAGCCTCAGTTTCCTGGTCTGCATAGCAGACCCTAGAGTCAGGATACTGAGGTTCCAATCCTGGCTCCACCACTTAGCAGTTGTCACTTTCTTAAACTCTTTAACTGACTCCTCTGTAAAAGTGAGATTTAAAACATCTACTTCATAACTTATGTGTAAAAATATCTATATTTTAGACTATTTATGGAGAGGGTATTGAGAGCACTTTGCAGATTTTGGGGACCTTGTTCTCTGGGAGAGAAAGGGGTTAGGGGTGATCTCAAGCCCTGGTCCAACCCCAGACGGCTTTCTGGTACCATCTCAGGTCACCTTGCGGAGTTCTGTAGATAAGCTGGGACCAGGGTGGGAGGGAATGTGCAGCCCACTGAGCTGGAGCTCAGCAGGGTGGATGTGAGGATGGATGAATTCTCTCTTGTATCTAACAGCAGCCTCCAATCAATGGAAGCGTCTACTGTAAATCCAACTCTCCCACTCCACAGTTGGGGCTACAGAGGCCCAGAGGAGGAAGAAAGGACTCACCCAGGTTCCTACAACAAGAGACAGCAGGGCCAGTTTGCAGCCCTTGTCATGGAATCCCCACAGTGGAGGTTTTCATCCTCCCAAGCTTAGAGCAGAAGAGGGCGGAAGGCAGGTCTGGCTGCTCATAGCCAGTGAGAACAAGTCCTCTGGGACCTCAGACCAAGGGGATCCACTTGATGTGCTGAGTCTGCATGAACAGACCATCCTTGGGATAAAGAGAAGCGGTCCAGTTCTCAAATCAGGGACAGCAAATTGGATAAGAACTAACAGCCCCGGAGTTGGAATTCCTTGGGTGGCAGGGCCCTCCAAAAACAAAACAAAAAACAAGTCTTAGAAGTTTCTTACATGAGTCCAGATAAACTCACATACCTGGGGTTGTTAGGTTTATTTATCTGGCAACCCTACACCTACCTTGAGCTTGCCCGTTACTGCTTGGAGATTTCTCACACGCCCAGTACCACACTCACCCAGACCTGCTCCATAGACTCCACACTAACTCCAACCAGGCTCAACTCTGCTCCTGTCTAAATAAATGGAGACAAAACCAACATTAGCACCATCCTACTCCGTTTCACCTTTTGAATGTCTGCATTTTAAAAACAGCAAATGAGACTACCTTCCTGCCTTGGCGGCCCTCTTCTGGTTTCCCAGGCTCCAGCTCCCTGCCCAGCTTCAGGGTAGGACTGCCAGAAGCCTTTGCTGCCCAAATCCCCTGGTTCTAATGCTCCATGCAAGAGGCTCTGCCATGCAGCTGCACTTTGGGGAAGGAGAGTGTATGTAGAACCCCCAGCCTTTGTTCTTCAGGGTGGGGATGGGGGATGTCGCCTGACCTTAAGGAATCATCCCACACACTTTCACAGGAGTGGAAACAGGCCCAGGAGAGCATGTTACTTGTCAGGTTTTTGAGGGGCCCTATGTTGGATGGACCGAGATGTCCGGGCTCCCAGCCCAGAACCATCTATTTATCCAAGTAACTTTGTTTCCCTGGCAGAGACTCCCTCTTGCCTGGAGAGGGGGTTTCTGGTACCTCCTATCCCTTCCAAGCTGGGCCAATTTGTTTTAAACAATGCCAAGAGTAAGTGCACTGGGGAGTGGGAGAAGGTGACCCAGATTCAGGATTCATTTCTTTTTTTCCATTCTCTTGTGGTTCTGACCTTTCCCGCCTTTGGGCTCAGCCTCTTTATCTGTATCTACCACCAGCAGGAGTTTGTTGTTGCCTTGGCAAACACCTGAACGCCTTTCTCAAAGCCTGGGCTCCCTCACCAGTGCCTACAGCAAACTCAAGACCGGTGGGTCCTGGTTACAATGTCTCTGGCCTTCCCCAGCTTCCTTCTTCGTCAGCCTCCCTGCAAGGCCATCTCCCTCAAGCAGCCCAGAACAATTAGGAGGACCCTGGGGGAGGGGGGTCTTCAGAGTTTGCCATTTCAAAATGTTCAGTGAGTCTGGAGAAGTTGTTGCATGTTTACTGCGAATTATGTGTTACTAATTAGTAGCATCCAGGCCATTTCTCCTGCTCCTTTTTACGGTCCCTGTGAACCAGCCATTCTCCTCTGCCAGAAGAAAGGAGAGCCCTCCCTCCGGCGATTACACAGAATTAAGTCTGAAACCGACACAGAGCTGAGCTGCTGAAGGAGTGCGTCTGAGACGCTGCCGGCTGAAGCAAGGCAGGCAGCCTTCGGGGTGTCGAGCTCGCAGCCTGTGGGGCCTGCTCCTCCACACAGCCCGGCTGCCGCCCAAGCTGGACAGGGGGGCAGGACACCCACGCGAATTCCACCACCAAACTGGCCACCCTCGGGGCCACGCCCTTAGGGGCCGCCGCTCTGGGGTGAGGGGCCTGTTTGGATGCTGCCCTGGCATTGCCCAACTCTTCCTCCACCTGGATCTAAACCTGCTGTGGAGTGTTTGGCTCTTTGGGCACAGGTTGGAGGCAGTAGATTCCAGATAGTGTGACCCGCAGGGGTGGACCTCAGGTGGCAGGGGACCCAGGCACAAAAACGACAGGACTACAGTGTATGTGCGGTGATCTGCAGCCCTCTGCCCACCCCCAGGCGCCTCTGCTGTAGCCCCGCACCTCGGCAGGCAAATGAGAACACTAATTTACATCTCCCTCCATTACGTCTGGCCAGGATCGTCCCCTGCCAGCCCATCTGCCTCTGGACTACATGGTGGGGGGCTTGCTCGCGCGCGGTGCAGCCCCTGCGCTGTGTGGCTGTGGAGCCTGTCGGTTCCGCTTTGTGGGAAGAGGGTTGCCGGCTCTGGAGAGGGTGAAAACAGCGACAGCGCTGCTCCCAAACCACCCGAGGAGCGGGAGGCGGGCGGGCGGTAGGCGCCAGCGCGGCAGATCCGCCGAGTTCTCTATGACTGCGGTAGGGCGGATTCCATGCTCTGCAAAGCAGAGGGAAACGAGGGACGCTTCCAGGTTTGCTGGAGCGGGGACTCCAGGTCTAAGTACATTCTGGTAGGTTCCCAGGTCGCTGGTTTTCGGGGTCTGTCTGCGTGTGTGCATTTTCCTTCCGGGCCATGGTGGCTCTTTGGCCCAGTATGACCCTGAGCGACCTGTCCGGAGTCCTCCCCTACTGACCTCGCGTTCTGTGCCTGCAGGGTCAGTGTGACCCGGGACCTCCTTGCAAGGCTGGCCATCCAAGCCTACATTAGTTTTGCTCCTGAGCCTAAGGCGGGAGGTCTAGTCCGGGACTGCAAACCCAGCATCGAGATTGCACGGGAGGGCTGCAAGGGTGCCGGCCTGGGGTGGAGGTTAGTGACTGCGAGAGGGGGGAGCATGTAAAGCGATCGCGCCTGGAACCGCGGCTTCTTCCTGCCAATTCCATGTTGTCTGCTTCCGCGGTGGCACTGGATGCTCTTCTCAGGCCCCGAATTGGGACAGGGCAGGAGGGAGGGCGCCTAGCTGTAGAGACCTGGTCTCCCTATGCAGCTCCCACGCGCCTGCCTTCACATTCAGCCTTTCAGAGCCCCGGTGCGACTGTTGAGGCCGGAGGTTCCCCGCGCGTGGGCGGGAAATATAGCGGAGTTTCTGTGTCTTGTGGGGTGGATGAGGAGCGACGGTAAACCTCAGCGAAAGCTGAGCGAGGGGGCCAGCGGGAGCCAGGGCCTAGAGGCGGGGAATCTAGTGATGGATTCCTGGGGAACAGCGACCTCTGGAGGAGTCTCGCAACCACGCCAAGTGACGAACTTCGCCACAAGGTCTGAGACCAGACACCAAGTCCCCAGCCCACCCCCATTCTGTCCCTTTGGCAAAGTCATCCAGAGACTCTTACCCCCCTACTCCACTCTTTGCCCACTTTTGCTTCCTTTTCCAACCTGCACGAATGCTTCAAATCCCTGCTTAAGTCCTGCTTCCTCCTGGAAGAAGCCTTCTCCAGAGCCCAGCCCTCCCCCCTTCCTGCTCTGAGCTCCTCAGAACCCAAGTCTGGACCCTGGCTTGCAGCTCGCTCACCACTGGACAGCCCACCTGCTTCCTGCCTCGCCTTTCTCCAGAGACCGTTAATCCACTCCACCCACTCTTTGGTGGCAATCTGGGTGTGTTGTTTTCTCTGTCCCCCCCACCCCTAATAAAGACTGTAGCCATTTATCTGAAAATTGGAAATTGGACTGTAGCTTTTTTTCAAAGCTCATTTCTCCGATGGAAATTGAGACCCAGAGAAAGGGCTGACTTGTCTGAGTCACACAGCAAATTGGTAATAGAGGTGGAACTGGAATGAACCCTAGTATACCATTTTGCAGCCCAGGATGCTCTCTGGCTCACTTAGATGGGGAGCAAAGTAAAGTAGCTCATTCTGTTGCAGGAGGCCTAGCTAGGGAAGTTTGGGCATGAGAGAGGGAAAATGCAAGGAGAGCTGAGGGAAAGGGGTCACTGCTCCAGATGGGGCAGGAAGGAAGGCAGGAAGTGCACAGTTGTACTGGGAGGTCAGACCTCTCCTTCCCCCAACCCCAGCCCAGATTAAGCTACTTGGAGGGGCCCCAAATTTCAGGGGTTGGCTGATGTCTTATGTAAGTAGGTTGTGGAGCAGGAGGCTGGAAACAGCCAAAACTCAAGCAAATACCACCCTTCCTTCAAACGCCTCCACTTGGCCAAGGGAGGGAAGGGCTGACATTTCTCCTGCTAATACACAACCAGAGAGCACTACTGGGATCCCAGATCAATAGGAGGAGGCCTCCTGGTGCAGAAATGGGGAGGACGATTTGCAGGTAATCTGCATGAAGCCCCAGATATGCCTGTCCAGCAGGCTGAGGCATTTGAGGACTGCTTTACTTTCTGATACAGAGTGCTTGTCTGCACAGAATACCTGGCAGCCTGGTCCTGCCTACTCATCTAGCCTCACCCCCAACCCCTGCACTCCACTCACACCTGATTTGCTCTTACCTGTTCACCTCCTGCCTGACTCATTCCTCCTGATCCTTCTTGGTCCATTTCAAATGTCAAGTTTTATAAACCATTTTTCCCCCTAAGAACACATCATACTCACCAGATTGTGATGGGCTCCTGCCTTGTGCTCCCAAGCACTTAGCTCCCCCTGTTGTGAGCAGGTGTCTTCCAGTCCGTCACACCCTATGGACTGTGAGCTCTTTGAAAATAAGGATTATATTGTGTTCATCCTTATCTTTTCTCCTCTCCAAAATGGAGACAATAATTGTACCTACCTCATTGGGTTGTTGTGCAGATTAAGTGAGATAATGCAGATAAACCACTTAGCCCAAACTTTGAAAGAGCTCAATAAATGTTTTGCATCATCATTATTAATCATCCTACCTCCTGCCAGTCACAAAGCCTGGCATATAGGAAGGGCTTACTTGTTGTTAGGTATGTAGGCACATGAATGAAGAAAGAAAAGCGTGATAGCATGACATGTCTCCCTCTGACTG
The DNA here is from genome assembly GCA_004027185.1 of Glis glis. Classification (NCBI taxonomy): domain Eukaryota; kingdom Metazoa; phylum Chordata; class Mammalia; order Rodentia; family Gliridae; genus Glis; species Glis glis. The sequence goes on along the minus strand of PVJS01008234.1, from coordinate 23,515 downwards.
CACCTCCCCTGAGAGCAAGCTTAGACACATCAGTAGAGGTATATGTTCTCTGAGGATAGAGGTAGTTTCTCCCCCATCAGTCCCTAAAGGGAGGAGAAAGTGCCTCTAGTTTCAGAAGTAGAACCCCCTAATCCCACATCAGTGGCTTAAACAAGATTTATCTTTATATCCTTTCTACTTAAAGTCTCTGTAGGCAGTGTAGGTGGTGCGGCACTTCAGTGGCCTCAGGAAGCCAGGGTCCTCCTTGCTTGTGGCTCTGCTCTTTGTGAAACTCAGCTCTACTAGCAGAAATGCAACAGAAGACACAGCTTAGAGCAGAGCCCTTTTTTTCTTTTCTTTTATGGTGCCAGGATTGAACCCAGGGGTGCTCTATGCCCTGAGCATGTACCACAGTGCCCAGCTATTCTGCACAGACTTTATGTGAAAAGGACATAAATGTCAATCTTGTTTAAACCATCATTGTGGGATGGGGGAGCAGCTTGTAACTCACAACCAAACCTAACCCTAGTTACTACAGGAAGGGTTAGCAAAATGTCCTACAGACACAGAGGAAAGGCCTGGAATTATTAGTCTGGAGAATAAAGGTGGGCACAGCCATCATCTCCAGATCCCTACAGGGCTGACCTGGGGCAGAGAGACCAAAGCAAAGGGGAGCCAGAAAGCTGTATGAGACTTACTTTCTGTCACTGCATACAAGGAAAACATCCCGACAAGGCTGTGCCTGAGATGCAGTGGGTTTCCTTGGTGGTAGGGAGCTCCCATCACCAGGGGTGCTTGAGTAGAGGCTGGGTAATCTCTGAGGAGGAATCTTAGAGACATCCAGGTGCAGCAGAAAGATGTCCAGTCTTAGAGCTGGATTCAAATTATGCTCCTATCACTTATTAGTCCCAGACAATAATCTCTCTAAGCCTCATTTGTAAATTATTCAGATAGCTGGGTTGGAGACTAGGACCAAGGAAATTTCTCAGTCTGCCACCTCAGAGACTCCTGAGAACTAGGGCTCTAGTTAAAGTCAACCATGAGTCAGGATGTCTCAGCAAGGTTCCTCACCCTCCCCTCCACCCTTGACATGTTGGGGGATGCCTGCTCCACCCTGTTGTGAGAATGCACCTCCTACTGGTTTGTTCTGCAGCTGGAGAGGAGCAGTGGAGCCTGAGTCAAAAGGCCCGGCTCTACTCCCAGCCCTGCTTCTGTCTTCCTGTGGGATTTCAGGCATGCCCCTACTTCTCCCAGGGCTTCATTTGACAAGTGGTTGTCCAGGACAATCTGGCTCTAGACTCGGAGCTCTTAACTGCTGTGCCCCATCTACAGTTCTGAATGTGAGCAGTTACCATTCACAGCAGTAACAATTACATACTGCTTGGTCTCGCCCTGCCCAGCCTCTTCAGAGCTGCAGACACAGGCTCCTCCTCGTGCCCTGTCTAGGTCAGCCCCAAATGGCACCAACTGCTACATGAGCTGACATCATTGGCCTGGACCAACCCAGAGGCTTCCAGGCTGCCGAGGGCCTCCGCCCCAGCCATGGAGTTTGACTCCCACTCATCACATGCACACCTTCGCAGGGGTCTCTGATCTTCCCTCATCTACTTCTTCCCTCAAAGGTGGGACCACCTATATTTGGGGGATTAGAGACAATGAAAGGGGGAATCTGAGGCAAATCTTAGAACATGATCCTATGGTCAGAAGAAAAAAAGTCACAACTGGGGAGTCCAGATGGGGAGAGAGCCGCATGTGTCAGGAAGCCTGGAGGCCTGGAGGTGGAGGTCGAATAACCACTTCTCCACACCTGCCACTGATGCCCAGGGAATAAGGGCTAGAAAGTAGAAGGAGCCATCACTCTGGACAGCTTGACAGGCACAGACCCCACACGGGGTGGGGGAGGCAAGTACCCAAGCTTCCCAGGTCCAGAGGCCAAAATACCTGGTAAGGGGCCCAGGTGACAGACTTTGGTGGGAAGGCCCTGGCAGGAGGACAGTGAGGTTTGAGAAGGTGAAACTCAAGCGGGCGTGGTAGCGCACGCTTGTAATCCCAGTACTTTGGGAGGCGGAGACCGGAGGATCTGGGTTCGCAGCCAGCCTCCCTCAGCTCGGGCACGTGCGCGTGCGCACGCTCTCTCTCTCTCTCTCTCTCTCTCTCTCTCTCTCTTTCCCTGTCTCTGTCTCTCTCTCTGTCTCTCTCTCTCTCTCACTCTACTTAGTGAGGCCCTCCACAACTTCATGAGACCCAGTCTCAAAATAAAGTATAAAAAATAGAGCCGGGGGCGTAGCACGGAGGTAGAACGCCCCTGGGTTCAATCCCCGGTACCGCAAAAAAAAAAAAAAAAAGAAGGTGAAATTCAGGCCTTGTTCACCAAGGGTCGCTTTGAAAAATAAAAGGGACTGCTCCCAAAAGAGCCAGCACACAGGGAACTTGGTGCCCTGACAAGGGCTGCATGGAAACCAACTCCTAGAGATTTATCTTGCAGATATACCTGCACACATATGGTGTGATATATGTGCAAGGTCTCCTTGCAGCACTCCTTGGAATGCTGAAAGGTTGGAAACAATGTAAATGCCCCTCAATAAGGGGATGATTAAGTCAAGATAGTAAATCCATAGAACAGAATAGTGTGCTGTGTAAAATAAAGAAGTTCTTTATGTTTAGGTCTGGAAAAAGCTCCAAGATATGTTGTTGAGTGGTAAAAATCAAGATATGGAACAATGTAAACATTTATGCTTCCAATTGTGGGTTTTTTGAGGAGAAAATAATGTACATTTGTACTGGTTTACATATGCAACAAAAATATCTAGAAGGATGAATAAAAATGAGTAACTGATTATCTGCTAGGGCAAATGGGAAATAAGAATGGGAGAGAGATTTTTTATGGGATACTTTTTATATTTTTAAAGCCAAGTGGATATATTACTTATTCAGTAATGAAATAAGTACTTTAAAAGAAACAATTGAGTCATTCCAATAAAAAAGGCTAAGTGTGCAGAACATAGGAATAATAAAAACTATTTATATATACTGAATACTTCCTATGGACTCCAACCTGAAAATATAGTTGGGGGTCATAAGTATTGAAGGCAAGAGGTGTGAGAGCCAAACCCAGTGGGTGTCTGTGAGTGTCTACCACTGGCCCACCAGGCAGGAAAGCAGCACGTGTGCTGGCTAGGACCCCAGATCTTCTGCCTTTCCCTCCTGTTCTGTGCCCAGCCTTCTGTTTTTGACTGCCTTCCGTGCTTGGTCCCACCTAAATTGCTTTGTAAATAATCAGATTTTTTTCGGTGGGCCAGGCTAACCAGGGAGTCCTCCCCTCCCTTCCTTCAGACCCGACCCAGAGCCAAGCTGCTCCAGGAAGCCTGCTTTTGTGAGCCCACAAGGTCCCAGCACCCCCAACTCTGGCAGATAGACTGATGCCCAGGCTGGGTCCACAAACAGGGTCCAGACCTTTTGTCTCTACTTCTCATCCTAAACTCCCTATACCCTCCAGACAATGGGAAGCCTGGGCCGAAGCCCCAGTGTGCCCAGTTCTGACCAGGCTGCCCAGTGAGGGAGAGAGTGAAGCAGAGAAGACAGGTGCTAACGGGAGGTCTCTAGTCAGGTAGGGTAGAAAATCTTCACCTGCCATTTATAGAGATCATCCCCACCCAGACAGAGGGAATTGAGCACATTCTGTTTTCAGAGGAGACTGAGGCTGAAGTCAGGGCAGAGGCTGGAATTGCTGAGTGACCAGGTGACCCAACAGCTCCCTCATCTTATAAAGCACTCTACGCTATTTTCATCTGCTGGTATTTGGCTTCTCTGAGCTGGGACAGCATCTGCTTTATCTCTGAGTCCCCAGCCATGGAGGAGAACAGGGTCTGGCACAATCAAGGACCTTGGGAGAATTAGGAATTGCTATGAAGGTCAGAGATAAGAAAAGACTTGCCTAAATGTTGGACCTGGGACTAGACATCAGGTTTTCTGCCCCTAGCAGAGCCTTTCCTCAGTTTCCCTCTTACAGAGTAGATCAACTCTCTGCTCCTAGGACAACCCCTCCCACCACCATTCCAAGCCCCATGTGCAGTGGGTCAACTACCAAGGGTTGCCAAGAGGAAGGGGGGGAGGAAAATGGAAACTCTGGGGGGATTTCTAGGGGAGGTGGGAACTTCAGCCAGTTTTCCTCTTCCACACCAGACACTGGGTTCCCCACTGGAGCCCGCGCCTCCTCACCAACCTCAAATAGCATCCAAATGGATCCTGGCTTCATTCCAATGACTTCCTACTCAAACCAGGTATACAAGGTGGCCAATAGGTGGCGCTTTTGTCCCCACAAAATTGATGGGTGAGAGGAAGGAGGGAGTATAGCTAGGGAAAGGGAAGGGATAGAGGCAGCATGGAGGTGGAAAGAGAGAACCAAGTCAAAAAAAGAGGGAAAAAGGCCTGCCACCTGGCTTGGAAAGACACCTTTCAAGATCAGGACTGTGGGTGTGGGGGAGGGAAATATTGGGGTGAACTGAGGAAAGTCATTGGTACCTGGGGCTTTCTGTCCAGGCTTCCACCTGCACTTGCTTCTTCTGTAGAGGAAAGGGAATAATTTTGTAGCCAGGCAGACCTGGAATCAAGTCCTAAATGTCACTTGGCAGCTTGACCTGGGTGAGTCACTTGGTTTATGAGCTCTGATTTCATCATTTATAAAGGTGATGAACTATAGCTAATGAGTCTAATAATACCATTTTTGCATTATAGTAGTAAACTGCACTTGATTGTATATATATATATATATACATATATATATATACATATAATCTAGGAGTGCAGTATATATACTTGATGGTGTCTGTATTATAATCTAGGAGTGTATATGTATATATACATATGCATATATACATATAATATATATATGTGGCCAATAGGTGATATACATACATATGGCCAATAGTAATATATATATATCTCACTCCTAGATTCAATTTGCTGATATTTCACTGGGGAAATTTCCATCTTCTTTCCTATGTGAGATTAGACAATATTCTGTGGGCTCACCCCTTCTTTATCAGATTTTGGTAGCATCAGTAAGTAGATTGAATTGGGATGATTTTTTTCTGTGTTCTGGAACAACTTATATAACTAGAAAAATAGGTTCTTTAGCCAAGCGAGGTGGCACATGCCTGTAATCCCAGTACTTTGGAGGCTGACACAGGAGGATCGCAGGTTCAAGGACAGCCTCAGCAAGTAGTGAGACTCTCAGCAACTTAGCAAGACCTTGTTTCAAAAACAAAAAATAAAAAGGGGGGGTGTGGAGGTGTGGCTGGAAGAATTTCCTTGATGGTGTGACAGAACTCACAGGTAAAACGGGCTAGCCGTGGCACCCTCTGCCAGGAGCGGTGGAGGAGCTGCCTCTGACAATGCTTTCTGTTTATTCTGTATTCAGAGGTCTATTGAGATTAGTTATTCCTAAATCAGTCATGCCAGACCAGGGGTGTCTGCCAGATGAATGATTACCCCTAAGCTTTCTGGGTCAGCATGAGGCTATTATTTAATGGGAAATTTTGTAGCCTTGGTGGTTTCAAAGGATTTTTGTCAATGGTTAATTTTTTTCTATGTCTACAGTTTACTACTGGACTTTTCTCCACCTCCACCAAGCCACCATCCTGATCCTGCGGTAACCTTTCAACTGGTCTCCCTACCATAACCCAGGTCCCCCTAACACTATCTCCATAGTATACTTGAGGACTATGAAATGTCCTCTGAACACAAGTTTGGCTACATCCTAAGGAACTTTTATTCTTTTTGTTGTAGTTCTAAGGATCTAACCCAAGGCCTGACAAATGCTAACTACTCTAGCACTGAGTTACATCCCCAGTCCCATCCTATAGATTTTTTTTATGGTACTGGGGATTGAACACAGGAATATTCTACCTCTAACACCCCAGTCCTATTTTATTCTTTTATTTTGAAACAAGGTCTCACTAAGTTGCTGAGGCTGGCCGAGAACCTGCAATCCTCCTGTCTCAGCCTCCTAAGTACTGGGATTATAAGCATGCATCACCACGTCTGGCTCTTTTTTTTTTTCTTCTTAAATTTTGAAACAGGGTCTCACTAAGTTTCAGAGGGCCTCGCTAAGCTGCTGAAGCTGGCTGCAAACCTGCAATCCTCCTGTCTCAGCCTCTCAAGTACTGGGAATAAAGGCATGCACCATCACGCCTGGCTCAACAGTAATCTTTGTGTGTGTGTGTGGTACTGGGGATTGAACCGAGGGGCATTCTACCTCTGAGCTACACCCCCAGCCCTATTTTTTATTCTTTGTTTTGAAACAGGGTCTCACAAAGTCACGGAGGGCCTCTCTAAGTAGCTGAGACTTGCTGAGAACATGCAATCCTCCTGTCTCAGCCTCCGAAGTACTGGGATTACAAGCGTGCATCACCTCGCCCAGCAACAGAAATCTTAATACACGAATAAAAGCATATTTGGGGTCACTAGATGTTCTCTTTATAACAGAACCCTGATATCTACAGTCTTCATTTGTATTTATTTTCAAGTAAAATGAGGCAATAAACAATAAATTTTATAAATAAATGTTGCACTTGGGTCAGTTGCCAGCTTGGCCTGCAACATAAAGGATTGCTTCCAGTTTGTTCAAAAGAAAAAAAATGGTGGATGGATTTAGTCATCACACAGCTCAAGGCATGCCAAACCCTAAACACCTGCTATGGAGAGGTCAACACCACATTCATGGTACAAGTGATTTGATTTCCGAAAAACAGTTACTGGGGATTGAACCCAGGGGTGCTCTACTTCTGAGCTATACTGCCAGCCCTATTTTATTTTTAAATTTTGAAACAGGGTCTCACTAAGTTATGAGGGCCTCACTATGCTGCTGAGGCCAGCCTTGAACCTGTGATCCTCCTGTTTCAAGTACTCCCAAGTACTAGGATTACAGGTGTGCACCACCATGCCCAGCTTCTTTTACATTTAATTAATGCTTATGAATTTGAATTTTTATTTTATTTCTCTGTTTGAATTTAATTTATAAAATATTTTAAGTTACATAAGAAATAGAAACCTAAGGACTTTATATATACACATACTGACATTATAATAAGAATTTAATGGCAATACTGGAGGTCCACAGAAATATTTTCCTTTAAAAGCAGACCTCCAGCTGGGCATGGTGGTACATGCCTATAATCCCAGTACTTGGGAGGCTGAGGCAGGAGGATCATAGGTTCGAGGACAGCCTCAGCTCATAGTGAGACTCTCAGCAACCTAGCAAGACCCTGTTTCAAAACAAAAAATAAAAAGGGCTGGGGGCATAGCTTGTAGATAGAATGCCTCTGGATTCAATTCCCTAGTACCACAAATAAATAAATAAATAAATAAATAAATAAATAAATAAATAAATAAATGTATGTAGATCTCCTTTATCTTACAAAATCCTCCCCTTGCCCCCATACTCCTAGAGAAGTACTTTGCACAGGCTTAAATCAACCCAATCACTACAAAGAAGGGCCTCTACATTGCTTGCTTCTCTTTCTCAGGTAATTGTCTGCCTTCCCAGGTACCCAGAGCTCTGGAAGAGCCTCTCTGTTGTCATGATTGTCAGTGACAATGGTGTCATTTTTGTATGTACTCAGTTTTCCATGTGCCAGGGTAATGTTGGCTTCTTTCATGAGCTGGATCCAGGAGGCCCTCAAACCAGCTCAGCACCCTCCTGGGCCCGAGGCTACCATATTATGTTCCAAGTCCCCTGTAATGGTTTGGATTTAGAATGCCCCCCAGCCCTCACAAAACAATGCTGTGATGTTGGAAGCAGGGCTTGGTTGCTCAGGAGGGGTCCCTGGGGGTATGGCCTTGGGTCCTTCCTCCTCCTGCTCTCTTTCTCTCTGCTTCTGGCCTCCAATATGTAAGAGCAGAGCCCTGCGCTCTCCCACCCTCTGCTTCCCACAGCCATGCCCTGAGCTCTGCAGACCAGGCCTGACTTGGACTGAAACTCCAAAATCTCCAAAAACTGTGAGCAGTTCCCCTGCCTTCATCCTCCTGCCCAAACACTTACCATAGCATTGAGCCACCTCCCCAGCTTCTCTGTAGAAAATGCAAACTAAGCTGAGAAAACATCCCCCCATTCTCCTATTCCCCAACCCCACCCCACCCTGCCTGTAAATGGCTACAGAAACACAGCTTTGACTCAACTATTTATTGTCAAAGTGCAAGCCTAGCTTCTCGTGCTAAAACAATCATCTTAATTTAAGATGTGCAAAGTTTCCAAAACAATTTAACTCTACAGGAACAAGAGAAGTAAGCAAGAAAAAGGAAGATGTGGAATCCAGGAAGCAGAAGATTCAACACAGGACAGTGATGGAAGGAATTCCCAGGATAACAGTCAAGGGAAATTCCAGGTCCACATCTGTGTAGCAGACATAGAAGGCTATCAGTCCAGACCGGAGCTGGAGGATGGAGGGATCTGGAAGAGATGCCTTCAGGAAGGCAAAAGCACACAACCAAAAGGAACGATGGATTTCCTGAGAAGTTTGACCTCACAAAAGATTGTACCACAATGGTATTGGAAGATCTGGGAAGATTGCACAGTAGGTACAAGGGAAGCTGAACAAATGGGGGGGGGAGCTATTACAAGTGGTGGCATACACTTGTAATCCCAGTACTTAGGAGGCTGAGACAGGAGGATCACAGGTTCGAGGACAGCCTCAGCAAGTAGTGACTCTCATCAACCTAGCAAGACCTTGTTTCAAAATAAAAATAAAATAGGGCTGGGGGTGTAGCTTGGAGGCCCAGTACCAAAAAAAAAGTCATTATTAACTCCAGGAAAAATTAAAAGTTACACACACAAAAAAGGAGTTGCAATCATGATACACTAGTAGCTTATCAAAGAACAATATTTGTATAGTAATAACGGAACTGCTAAAATATAGTTTAACTAAAAGTTTGTGATCTGAGTAGGAATGGTAAGAGATAAAGATTTTAGAGGTAAATGATCATCTATCATAATAGAAAGTTGAGAGAGAGAGAAAGAGAGGTATAAGCATGGGAATATGGGTATATATTCCAAAAGAAACAAGTATGAATTGAAAGTAAATGCTTGTAGGGAAAGATGCAGGTTTCTTAAGAGTGGGGCAAGACACCACTCTAAGTCTTTGGTTGCTGTTTGACTTGTTAGATTATGTGCTTGTTTCAGTTTAATAAAAATGAGAATTAAACACTGAAAATGTGTCTTCAGATTGATATGACTTCTAGTGCTCACTGTCCACCCTCACTCTCCATCACCACCCCAGACTTCAAACACTGGTATCTAGGAGGGGTACATTCAGGCACATCCAACAGACAAATCATATTCACCCTGATCCCCTCCTCTGCCCTTCCCTACCTCTAACTAGATTGGTTGTCCTGGCGCAGGAAGCTTGGAAAAGCCTGATACTGCGTGTTTGGGTCAGCACCAGAGAGCAGAACTCCCTCCCTCACACTTCACCCTCTGAGTCTCTGCTCAGCGCTGCCCTATCCTTGGTGCTGGGGACAGTCATGGATCAGCTCAGGTTTCCAGTCAGATTATTTTCTTCCCCAAAAGGAGAAGAGATGTTGAAATCTGACTTCTAGATTTAAAAGTGATCCTTTTAAAAGACAGAGTTAAGTTTTTGTTTTATTTTTTCAACATCTGTCAATGTGTCAAAATTCTTAGGACACTGTATGGCATATAGCTTTCCTGACTCTGAGGACAATAAACTGTCTCTTATTTCTGTCTCTATTGGCCTCAGAGCCTGGCACACAGTGAACCCTTGATGCTGTTGAACAAAGGAAACTTGAGGCATTTTAAAAATAAAAATCTCTCTGATTTTTCAGTTTGGCTGTGACCTTCCTAGAATTCCCCTACAGATATTTCCCACCTCATCCTCAGAGTGTTCAAAGATTCTGGGGACTAAGACCTGCACAGAGCTCAGGAAGCGCTTTCTGGCTTCCAGGCAGTGAGAACAACCTTCCCTTCCCTGGGCATTCCTTGAGTTAGGGAAGAATTTATCATCTGGTGCTCTGAGACAAGAAGAGGAGCTGTAACACCATTTGAAGCAGAAGAAAGTTCGCATTTTAAAATACTATTATTACTACTTGGTACTAGGGATTGAACCCAGGGGTGTTTTACCTCCAAGCTACACCCCTAGTCTTTTTCATCTTTTTTTATTTTGAAACAGGGTCTCACTAAGCTGCTGAAGGTCTCAGTTGCTGAGGCTGGCTTAGAATCTCTGATCCTCCGGTCTCAGCCTCCCAAGTACTGTGATTACAGGCATGCACCACCACGCTCGGCCACAGTTTGCATTTTGATCTCTGTGGATATTCTGCTACATGCTGGGCCCAGGGAGGCAGAGTTTCCTCAGCCAACAAGTTTGAAATTGCCTCTACCTCATTCTTCTCTTTTTGTCTTTTCCACAAGTCATGGTGAGGATTACAAATAGGAATGGATAAGAACATGACAAACTACTGTCTACTTAGTCATTATTCAGTAAGAAAGGTTATAGTATTAGATACCAGCATTTATTTGTTCAGTCAACAAATATTAAGTGAAGGGCTGCTATGCTTCAGGCAAATTGGATCTGACATTGCTCACAGCAGTTAATAGCTGGGGGGAAAGGTCTATCCAGGGCACTTTTTGCCACACAGTGCACACTTACTGCCCTACCTCCGAAGAGCACCTCCCACTTTCCCAGATTCCCTGCACCCTTCTCCTTTAAGAGCTGCTCACTGTCCACCCTCACTCTCCATCACCACCCCAGACTTCAAACACTGCTATCTAGGAGGGGTGCATTCAGGCACATCCAACAGACAAATCATATTCACCCTGATCCCCTCCTCTGCCGTTCCCTACCTCTAACTAGATTGGTTGCCCTGGCGCAGGAAGCTTGGAAAAGCCTGATACTGCGTGTTTGGGTCAGCACCAGAGAGCAGAACAGAGTCAAAGGCCGACTCCCTCCCTCACACTTCACCCTCTGAGTCTCTGCTCAGCGCTGCCCTATCCTTGGTGCTGGGGACAGTCATGGATCAGCTCAGGTCCATGCTGCCCCATCTCAGGATTCAGCAGGGGAGGGGGGAGGTGAAGTAGGGGGCCTAGTGTTCAGCTCCACAAGTTCAGAGGCATGGTTTTTGACTTGGCCTCACTCCCTATGATGGGAAGCTTTATCTTTTAGACTGAGCCTCCAGTCTGGGCCCAGTGCCTTTCCTCCAGCATCGGGCACATTGGGAATTTTGTGAAAATGCAGAAGCTAATGATTCAGTGGATCTGTCTGAAATGAAGCCAAAATCTTGCACTTCTGACAAGCTTCCAGGTGATGTTGTAGGTCAACGACCACACCTTGAGTACAAGGCTCAGGTACTTATTTCTCTGAACAGCAATGATTGAATCAGTATCTTTCCTGATCTATACACTTTGTGAAGCAAGGATTTTGCCCCTTCATTCAACGATGTCTCCCCATTGCCTAGCACAGTGCTTGGCACAGTAAACAAGTACTTGGAGAAGTGAATCAAGTCCAATGCTCCCTTATCGGTAGGAGCCGGGAATGATCCCAAATAGCAAGCAATCCCGCTGCCCAAATGCACACACGTGAGCGTGTGTGCAGACCCATGCACACCCCATCTTATATCTACCAGGCTCTGAGACACAGACGATGGCATCTGAATGAGTCTACTATGTGCACAGCTATGGCTGAATCACCTCCCAATCCCCCTTTCTGAACCTCTCTGCCTATGACTCACAAGGGGGTTCACCCCATCATGCAAATCTCACCCACCGTCCTCCCCAGACACTTCCCAAGTCACCAGCCAGCACAATCAAGCCCAACAAAAGGTTTCTCTTTTTAGTTAAATCAGTTTAATTAAAAATAATAATAAACTGCTAAGTCCTTTGCTTTCCGGGGGGTAGGCAGATAGAGAGGTTCGTTAACTCCCCGCTCAGTCAGGACTCCAGGTGCTGCTTGTCTCATACATCTCCAAGACCTGTCTTCAGGGCCTGGATATACAGGGCAGCCAGGTGTCTCCATGTGAGGGGAGCTGAGAAACTGAGGACTCTAGACAGATGGGTGGGGGAAGTGGGAGCACTTGCCGGGAAATGAAGGAAGATGGTGAGGAAGTGATAAACCCAGCGGTCTGACCTCTAATATGTTGGCAAAGCACGAGAGGTTGACCAAGTAGAGTCGGGTGAGGAGCTGCTTGAGATCTGCGCTTCCAAAGGCTTGGATCTCACCAGGACACCTGCGGGTGGTGGTGAGGGGAGTCCCAGCTCCCTGGCACCGGACCCACAGACAGCGCGGGGCAGGGGGTGCAAGATGGGGGCTCACAGTGGAAGGGGAAGAAACGAAAGGCTCACAAACTGGAGGGGACATTCAGTCCAGCGACGAGATGAAGGGAGTCTCCCCAGGGCTGGGGAACAGTGAAGGATTTTGCAGGTGCGCTCAGTTCGGGAGGCAAGGATGGGGGTGCTCAGAGGCGTGCCCCAAGCGGAGCACGGAGCCGCAGAGCTGGGGGCGCGCAGGTGCCGCGCAGGGGCTCACAGGTAGCGCTCCATCCCGGGCGCGAAGGCCGCCTGCCGCAGGTAGGCGTCCCCGGGGCTGAGCGGCCCGGCCAGGGCCAGCAGCGGCTCGGCGGGCAGCCCCAGGCGGTCGGGCGCGGGCGCGTAGAGCGGGGGCGAGGCGGCCGCGGCGCAGGGCGCGAAGGCGGCGGCGTCGGGCGCGGCGCAGCAGGGCGGCTCGGGGGCGAGCCCCGCCAGCTCGGGCTGCAGGCTCACCAGGCTGTCGACGCTGAAGAGGCGCGCGGGGCCGGCGGGCGCGTAGGGCGCGTAGGGGAAGGGCGGCGGCGCGGGCGCGGGCGCGGGCGCGGCGGGCGGCGCGGGCAGCTCTGCGCGCTTGAAGCGCTTGCGGCGCCGCAGGAAGCTGCCGTTGTCGAACATGTCGGCGGCCGCGGGGTCGAGCGTCCAGTAGTTGCCCTTGCCCGGGTTGCCCGGCTCGCGCGGCACCTTCACGAAGCAGTCGTTGAGCGTGAGGTTGTGGCGGATGCTGTTCTGCCACTTGCGCGGGCTGTCGCGGTAGAAGGCGAAGCGCTCGGTGATGAAGCGGTAGATGGCGGCCAGCGTGAGGCGGCGGCCCGGGGCGTGCGCCAGCGCCATGGCGATGAGCGCGATGTACGAGTAGGGCGGCTTCCCGCGCTGCAGGGGCCGCCGCCGCCGCCGCCCCGGGCCCGGCGCGGGCGTGGGCTCCGCCTCGGGCTCCCGCCCCGGCTCGGCGCCCGCCAACGGCGACGGCGGCGGCCCCGACGGCGCGACCGAGGGCAGCGCGGGGAAGCCGGAGAACGCGGCGGGCGGGTCCATGTCGCTGCGCCCGGGCATCGGGGTGCGGGGGCCGCGGCCCGCCTTATATGGATGGACAGAGCCCCCTCCCCACCAGGGGACAGGGCTCGGACCTTCCCCGCGGGCCAGCCCCTCCCCTGTAATTTGCTTTCCCAGCCCCTCGCTGGGCTCACAGCCCCTTCTATTTGGCCCCTCCCTCGGTCTCTCCCTTTGGGTCCTTTCCCCCCAGACCCTGCCTCATCCCTTCTCCACCTCTATTGGGTCAGTCCCGGCCCTGGCCCCATCCCAGGATGGTATTTGGTCAGCCCCTTCCCTTGCTGCCCCTCCCTCCACCTCCTCCCCTTTGGGTCAATCCCAGTCACAAATCCACTCATTCAGCGCACTCTCCTGGCCCTCTCCCCATTTTCTCCTCCCTCCCTCCATCCTCCCATCCTTCCATCTGGAACGGGGATGAGAGAAGGCTTGCCTGCCCTCAGTGCCCTATGTGGCTGGTCAGGGAGGCCTCAGGCTACTGTTGGACAGTAGGGAACCAGGGCAGAGGTCACAGAGAAGGGCAGGGGCAGAGCCAGGCTCTGAGGAGGTCATTTGGAGACCCCAGGTCAGGGTCACCATTTCCTCTCTCTGCTTCCTCCCCCACATCCCTGTCCCACCCTCACTGCAAGGCTGTGAGCCTTCTTTGGGGGGGGGAGTAAAAAGTGGCCCAGCTGCTTTAAATGAAGAGACCTCCAAAATCCACAACTTGGGAGTTGCCCTTCTGGCTGCCTGGTCTCCACACTGCTCCTGTTCAAGAGAACTGTTCCAGTTCTCCCCTCTCTCATGGCACCCACACAGGGCAGGTGCACAAACACAGCTCTGCACAGCCTCCAGAGTTCCAAGGAACGTTAAGGAGTAAGGGAGATGCCACCAAGTGCTTCTGCCCCCTGAAGGTCTGAGAGACCAACTTTCCCATCCGGAGACACCAGGTTCTGCTTCATTGGGAATAGGGGGTCTTGGCAGTTTTTATCAAAAATGCAGTCTGGGAAATATCACCTACCACTACTATCCAGAGGAAACCAAAAGGTGAAGGAGCCTTGTCTTAAAACACTTGTGGCCAGATGAGTTCAAGGGATTGGATATGGAGCAGGGCTGGTGTGCAGTGAAGCAAGTGAGGAGCCCACAGTGCTCAATTTAAGGGGCATGCACTCTCAGGGTCTTGCAAGTGCAGGGTCAGCCCTTGAGAGCCAGGGCCTACTGACCTTTGAGGCCTCAACTGCCCCACCCTAGTGCAGCCCTGATGCAGTGCCCCTTATCCCCCAACCCTTACAGATGACCAAAACTAGTTTGGGTTGGCCTGTGGCACAGAGAGTTGAAGTCCAAACTCAAGGCTTGGAGCTCAAGGGTCCCTCTCTCAGCTCGTCTGCTGGGAACACAGCCACCACTATTGAGCATTCTGTATTTGGTAAACACCTGAAGTACATTGTTTGACTTAAGTGTGAGCATCCCTGTGAGGCGTTATTATCCCCATTTTGTGAATGAGGAAACTAATGGTCTGAGAGGTTAAGCAGTTTACCTAACCTCACACACTACCTAGTAGCAGCAGAGCTGGAATTAAACCCACAGATCAGAGCACTGGCTCCACCCTTTCTCCTAGCACCATCCTGTAAAGCAGAAACTTTAGAAATAAATTCCACTAGAGTTTCTCCAGCCCCCTCTACTTCCATTGCCAGAGTTGATTCCTGGCCTCTCTCTTGACCTCTTGGGCGGCACCTCCAGGTGCCCATTGGACATCACCACATAGATGTCTCAAGCCACAATCTTAAATGAAATGCTTCTCTCCCTTAACTCTGTATGCCCTCCAACCCCAGCCTGCTCCAGCAGCAGCGTTCCAGATCTCAGCACATGAGTACCCCTTCTGCCCGCTTGGTGCCTACATCCAGGCCACTGCCAAGTCCTGTCAGTGCTGTCCCTCCTGCAGTGCTCCAGGCCTCAGTTCAGCCTGCACCATTCACCAAGCGCTTCTGGGCAAGGCCCTGTGGGAAAGCTCAGTACAAGACACATGAAGAGATTCACAACTTGGTGGAGAGATGGACAATTACAAGCTATGGGGGGGTGCAGAAGCAGAGAGCAAGGAGAAGATGATACTTGTAGTACTAGAGACAATGCCACACCAACAACAATGAGGAATCAGCTGGGTTTATGCTGGAGCAGATCCTGCCTCAGTACCCGCTCCACCTCTCCACCTTGCATCCCCTGCCTGAGCACAGGATCCATACAGTCACACCAAACAGCTCACCAGAGAGGAGGAAAAGACAAGCAACTGCAGCAGCAGGGAGTCCAGATCCAAGAGCGGTGACCTGGAGCCAGTTCTCATTTCAGCCTCAGTTTCCTTATCCACAATAATCTCTCTCCTCAGCATTAAGAGATCGTGTGCAAAAGTGCCTGGCCCACATTGGCACTTGGTAAGAGGTGCCCCCCCACACACACACAACTAGCATTTACAGCATAACTAGGAGGACAAGGAGAGAAGTAGGTCACCTTTCAATCAGGTGCAGCATAACCCTGCAGTGAGATGCAGGCACAGAAGCATGGCGTCTCAGCCACCTCCTTCCCCACCTCTCCTTAGGGATGCAGCCCTCCCCAGAGGCCCCCTACCACAGCCTGTCTCACATCTCTAGGGAGTGAGGGGGTCATGGGGGAAAGTGGGTTTTATTACTCCCCATGGCCAACCACAGTTTTCTTGTACTTTCAATTTTCCAATCTGTGGGTACAGCCTGAGACGTAGTATATGTTCAATAAATGATACAGAAGGTGCAATTGGCTGTCCTAATCCTGAAGAGAGTGGGGGTGGGGAGCTGGCCAACAGGGTGAGAACTCAGACTCCTCCATTTCTTTGTGCCTGTCTGGCCCCCTTTATTGGGCCTGCTTCCCAGAGCCAAGCAGGCCGGTGTCAGGGGGCGGCCCAAGGGCTAATCCGCGTTTTCAGCGTGGCTGGGCCCTCTTTTCACAGGCCCTGGGCCGGACGTGATGCGGCTGAGCATCCGGGCATAAGGTGGCCAGTGAAGGCGGCCCCTTTCTCATGGGCCTGGATTCCAGGCGGCCCAGCGTCTGAGTGGAGCCCCTGGGGCGGGAGGAACACAGTGGCTGGGCTGGGCAGTCCTTTGTCTGACCACACTGGGTGGATATTCGGGCTGGCAGGAGGGATTAATGGCCAGGGATTGGCCCTGGGGCCGGCCTTCCCACTGCCCTTTGGAGGCCAAAGGCCCAGGTCAGGGCACACAGAGTTGATGGCTTTCTAGATAGGAGTGGAAATTCCCACCCTTGTCCAAAGCTGTTTGCACTCTCCCCCAAGACCCCCTACCCCCAGCCCCAGCTCCACAGAGGCACCACTAGCCCAGACACACTTTAAGGCAAGGGGTAGAGGGTGGGGCCAGAGCTTACCAAGTACTCTGCCTAGGAGAAAGGGTTGGAACTGAAAGTCATTTCAGGTTGTCTCCCAAGATTTCCAGCCCTTCTCAGAGGGCCCCATGACTGTCTCTGCAAAGCTCTGGAGAGAAAGAGCTACATTAACCCAATGAGAATCCAAGGGGCCAGCCTGAGTTGTCACCAGACCCCTTAAGTCTCCCTGAAATATTCCTCAAAGACCTCTAGTTTGAGACCATCCCAAAGTTATTTATTTCGAAAGCCCTCCTTCACAGCATCAAGGGATCCCACAGCCAGAGGTAGCAGTAGGGGCTTGGGAACTGCAGAAAATCCCAGACACCCCAACAAGATCTCTGTCCACCCAGGGGCCCTGAAGGGTCCTGCAGTACCTTCTCCCTCTTACTCCCTGAACTAGAGTTGCCCAGGATACCTCTCATTCCTCAGGAGCCTGAGGCAGGCAGTTCCAACCTGGCTGGGGGCCATCTGGGGCCCCACTGTGGTGAGCCTCCTGGCCAGGCTGCTCCTAAACTGGGGATGAGAGCTGCACCCAGCTTCGCCCGCAGGGCCCAGCTCCAGGGGCACCTAGGCCAAGCGGAGGAAAGAAAGCCAATGAGGGCCTGAGGCTGGAGACAGCATCAGCAAGTGACCAGGCAGAGGACGCCCTCTCACTCCTCAAGTGCTTTCATTCCACCATTCTGAGGATGTGTGTTGGGGCTGCCTAAGGGCTGGGTCCTTCCTAGTGAGGAGTCAGACCTCTGTCTTCACTGCACTCAAGAGGAGGCAGGGGAGCACACGCTCCCCTCCCAGTACACAAGGTGGTGGGGTGCAGGAGGAGTAGGGATGGCAAGGACACAGACGAGGGACCTCACCCAGCCTGGCTAAGTCAGAAGGGTTTCCTGGAATGGGTAAAGTTCCAGATGGCCAGGTGCAGAAGGGCCCTGGCTGGATTAGGCACTCCTTCTCTGTATCCCCATCACATCCGTCACTGCACTTACCTTGTTGTATTCTCGTTGTCCTTTCATGTCTCGATCTCCCCACCTAGACTTCATATGCACTGAGGGTACATCCCGTACCTCGCTCGTCTTTGGATCCCTGGCACTTAGTGTAGTGCCTGGCACGAGTCAATGATCAATAAAAGTGTATCCAATGGCTGGAAGGATGACTGAATAGCAGGTTGAGAAAACCATGGGTACAAAGGTCTGAAGGCAAGAACACATGATCCATTCTGGGAAATGCAAGACCGACAGTGTTTTTCTGAGAATTACATGAGTTAATAGGTATGATGTTCTTAGAGCACTGCACACACATTCCAATGCTGGGTCACGATTGGTTGTCCTCGTTGTTTCTGCTGTTATTCACTGTAGCTGGTGTAGAGGGTCACTGGCTGAGGCAAGGGAGGCAGATGGTGTCAGATTGTAGCTGACTTAATTTTCTGGCAGTAGGGTCCTCTGAAGAGTTTCCAGCAGTGAGCTAATCACATCTCCCTGGCAGATCCCTCAGTCCGCTAGGGGATGGAAGAGGCTAGAGGCTACGAGGCCAGACAAGAGGCTGATCCATGAAGTGTGCACCAAGGCGATGGTTCTAGGGAAGCCACAGACATGCCATTCCCGTTCATCCCAGACAGGATGGCCAGAGGACCTAGAGCTGCCCATCTCACACGGTGGCCGGAACATCGACCTGGTTGCACCACCCAGAAACTGTCATCCTCTACTCCTTTCTCTCCCTTTCCAACCACCACCAGTCACTGAGACCTGTCGCTTCTCAGAAATTTCTCTGAGGTTTATTCTCTCTGTTCCTTTGATGTCCGTCCTTGTTTAGCACGGTACCAGTTCTTCCACTGCCGACTATATGGGCTCTGGCTGCTCTCCCTGTGCCCCTCCAATTCCTTCTCTCCACAGCAGTAGAGCCATGCCTCACCTGTGGCCTCTGCTTAAACACCTTCAGCTCCTCCTCACCTCTCCCAGAATCAGACCAACTCGGTGGCCCCCTGGGAGACACTGCAGGACCCACTGTGTACTCCCACTGCCTGCCACGCTTCTCCCCATTCTCCTTGCCCTGTGTCCCTGCAACACACACGCCTGTACAGAGCCAATGGAGCTACTTTCAGTCCTGGTGCCAGGTCCCCTCTTACTCTGAGCCTTTGCTAATCAAGATCAGAATGACCCAACTCGCCAGCCTTAGATACAAGTACAGTCTCGTCGATTTTCCCAAACAGCCCCACGACCTCCTAAGATCTTTACTGCAACAAGTCCCATATTTCCCCCTGAAATCACCACCTCCACATTATCAGACAAATAACAGACAAACAAGCTCACAAAACCCCGAGGGCTTTTCCAGCCACAGGCAGAGGGGGAATGATGGCTTTTCCCTCTGGTCCTCTGTCAGGAGGGGCCTTTCCTCCCTGTCCTACCTGGCACATTCTGACTTGCCCGCAGAGAACCACTCTCAGAAGATAACCATTTTATCTCCTAGAAAACATTTCCCAATTTCACCTTCCTTTCTCCTTCCCCAGACAAAAGGCCCACAACACCTCTGGACGGACTATACCCAGAGACATCAGCGGGCACTCCATGCCTGGCTCCCTCAGCAAAAGGGGAGTGGCTCTGGGGTGAGGGTGAGCCTAGTCATTCTTGAACCCTGTGACAGACTGCAAGCCCAAGCACTAGGTGAGTGCCCCACTGACCACCTTACTGATGAATGAATGCATGCATGAATGAATGAATGAATGAACAAACAAATGACCACACACATCTAATAAAACAAAAGGTTCCTGTGCCTGATTCCAGCTAGGAGTTGGCTCCTGCCCTCACTGCCTCTCACTGGGGCCGGGCTGAGACCCCCCACGTGGTCCTTGCCTTAGTAGGCTTCAGGCTCAGCTCTGACAATGTTGGCTCAGCCCCCAGGGTGTAATTCCAGCCGCTCCTAAACCACACACGCAGTATCTGAAGTATGCTCCCTGTCGTTTTGGGCCATCAGTGTTCTGACATCTGCCTGGCCTCCACACCCTGGGCTCCGGGCTCCAAGGCCTCCCTGGTTCTCCTTCTGGGGAAGCCAAAGGGGAGTGGTGCCACCCGCCGCCTGCCTGAGCCACGGGAGCCCAGGCTCCAGAAGACTTCGACCCCACCACGCATTGCCGCGTGCAGGATACAAGTTGCACACCCCGTGGCCCATGTTAGACACAAAAGCTCCTGCGCCTGGAGGACTCTGAGATGATCCAAGCCAGTGATTCCCAACCGCCGGGCCCCTCAACTAACGGCATCTGGCAGCCACGTGGTACCCATTGCTGTCTGTACTAGACGCGCAGTGTGTCTCACACACACAAGAATGAATGTTTCTCAAATGGATGTAGATGCTGCTGCGATGGATAAATACAACCACATTTAAAAGCTTTGCAGTTGTTTTTATTTTTGTCATGATTTTTAATCCATCGATGGATATTAAAAGCACAACCACTATCATATGGGGTAGCTGGGAGGTGTTTTGAAAAATCCCCATTCTTAAACTACTGCTAGAGTGCAGTGTGCCTTACATATAGTTTTGGACATTGAGATCCAGAAAAAGGTGAAGCTTGCCTGAAGTCCCAAGGCAGTCAGTGCCAAGCCCCAAATGGAGCCCAGGACTCTGACCCCACTTCCTTCTTCTCTGCATGTAGTCAACAATCTTTGTGCAGCCTCTCATTAGGCAGGACACTGCTGGGCACAGGGAGCCAGAGATGAAGGCCAAGGGTCACCTTACCCTCAGGGACTGACATTTGGGGGAGGATGGGTGATTATAAAGGGAGGGAGACATTGGACAAAGACTTTATCCTAACTGCTAAAAGAGGCCATTGAAGGACTTGAATGGGAAAGTGCTGAGACTCCTATTGTACAACGACCCCTGCAGTTGCAGTTATAGGACACACTGGAAGTATTTATCACTTTCCATGTTTTTGACATCAAGTAATAGAAAACTCAGCCTGCCAGGCATGGTGGCACGTGCCTGTCATCCCAGTACTTGGGAGGCTGAGACAGGAGGATCACAGTTTCATGGCCAGCCTCAGCAACTTAGCAAGGTCCTCAGCAATCTAGCAAAACCCTGTTTCAAGATAAAAAAAAATAGGGCTGGGGGTGTACCTCCAAGATAGAATACCCCTGGGTTCAATCCCCAGTACCAAAAAAATAAAAAAGTAATAGAAAACAGACCGATTTAAACTGTGGGGAAATGCATTTCCCCCCTAACAGGAAGGTCAGAGGCAGGCTGCAGGTAGAGCTCTGACTCGCTTCTCCTTGATGCCCTGGGCTCGGCTGGCCCTCCTGAGTTAGCTTCATCTTCACACCGGCACCCGGATGGACGGCACTTGAGTTCCAATCGTCCAGAAGAAGGGAGGCTGTCTTTCTATGCCTATCTCTTAGTAGAGGAGCGCTCCCGTCCCCCACTCCAAATTTCTCCTCAGCTCTCATGACCAGAAATGGATCACTTCCCCAGTCCTAGACAACTCACTGATGAGGAGGAGTGATTAGCCTGCCCAGGACTCCTGGAACTGGGGACAGGACACCTTTCTATGAAGCAGGTTGCTGTGTGGAAGAGAGTAGATACTGAAGAAAACAAACAAAAAAATCTATGGTACCATTCAGAAGGAGGAAGAGGAGCCCTGGACAGTGTCTACTGCAAAGGGAGAAGACAGGAGGCTGGAGGACCAGATTGCAGTTGGCTCAACAGGGCAACTTCTCTTGAGCACTCACTGTCCTGCCTTGCACAAGCTGCCCACTGTGTCCGGCTCCCCCACTTGGCTCTTAGCTCCTGAGGGAAAGGTCTTGGATACCTCCTCTTGTAGATCTAGGACAGGTCACTGAGGACAAGTGGATAGAAAAGACCATGTATTTCCACAGTTGGAAGTACTACCTTCCATTTGAGAAGTGTCCCGAGCAGGGACCAGGTAAGAATATCTAGTGAAAGATCATCTGGCTGGGCGATCGGAGCAATCACCTTGACCATCATGAGACTCAGTTTCTCCTTTAGAGAATTTGGGGAGGGTGTTCTTATTCTTTGGCAACATTCCCATAAAATATTAAGTCTATTACCTTGGAAGAACCCCAGGGTGGAGGATGAAGGTGGTGGGGAGGTGGGTTAGAAGAGGAAAAAGAGAACCGGGTAGGCAAGGTGGGGCATACCTGTAATCCCAGTACTTGGGAGGTTTAGATAGAAGGATTGCAGGTTCAAAGCCAGCCTCAGTAACTTAGCGAGGCCCTCATCAACCTAGTGAGAACCTGTTTCAAAAATAAAAAATAAGATAGGGCTAGAGTCATAGCTCAGAGGTAGAATGCCCCTGGGTTCAATCCCAAGTACCACAAAAGAGAAGAAGAAGAAGGAGAAGGAGGAGGAGGAGGAAGAAGAAGAGGGAAAAGAGGGAGACTTGGGTCTGTAAAACAGAACAACAGGAGAGTTGGAACCAGCTCTAACTAGCTGGTAAGAGGGTCCACATCTCATCCCAGCTCTGTTTTGGTGACCTCGTGTTGACAGTTTGAAATAAGCCATATGCGAGTATTTACACCACGGAAATTGACAAACGCTACAAATCAGGATCCCCCCCCTCATACACACACACACACACCAGCCAAAGATGCAGCTGTTGAACAGGCACCAGCCCACCACTTGGCAGGATTCCAATAATTAAAATCATCAAGATTGAAGGAGACTGAGTCTTTCCCATCTGGCTCAGTAGGAGGCTCCAGGAAGGGAAGAGAAGAGCTGGGCGGGTGGGCTTTAGGGGTGGGAAAGTAGACACCCACCCTCTCTCTGCAGCCCCTTAGTCTCACATTCATGGAGAGTCACGTCTGTGCCCAGCACTAGGCCAGGGCCTATGCAATGTCTCAAATCCTTCCAGCGGCTCTGTCAGGCAGGCCTGACCCTCTCTCTCTTACCCTGAGTTCTAAAGGAGGCAGATGGCTTGATTCCACAATTCCCTCCTTCTAGAAACTCATCTTGGGGCAGTTGCTTAATGATGTATGTTCAAGGATGGTCATCCCTGGCTTATTTATCACAGAGGAAAAATCAAACCCCATATCCTGCAGTTAGGTTGGATCCATTCTTTAGAACATCAGGCAAACATTAAAAGAAGTATTTTTTAAGGAATTTTTAATGACATGAGGAAATGTTCATGATAAGATGGTAAACATAAAAAGCAGGCTATAAAAGTTCTACAGCATGGTTTCAATGTATGAAAAAGAATGGGTAGAAAATATGCCAAAATATCAACAGCTTTATCTCTAATTTCATTTTTTTTTATTTTTAAGCAATTAAAACTATGAACATTATTCTTCAAATTGTGCTGTCATGATATATACGCTTCACTGTATATACATTAATACTTCAACAAAAAGTTTAGAAAATTTATAAATATTTAATATGGCAGCTATCAATAACAATGGCTACCTCTTGGGAAGAGAACTGTGTGGTTGTGAAATAGCAATGAGCCTGGCACAGTGGCGTAGGCCTGTAATCCCAGTACTTGGGAATCTGAGACAGGAGTATGGCAAGATTGAGGCTAGCCTTGGAAACTTAGCAAGACCCTGTCTCAAAATATAAAAAAATTTATAAATGGCTGGGGATGTTCCTCAGTGGTAGAATGCCCTGGGTTAAATGGGAAGGAAGGAAGGAAGGAAGGAAGGAAGGAAGGAAGGGAGGGAGGGAGGGAGGGAGGGAGGGAAGGAGGGAGGGAAGGAGGGAAGGAAGGGAAGGAAGGTTCAATCCCCAGTACTGCAATGGAAAGGAAGGAAGGAAGGTTGGTTCAGTCCCCAGTACTGCAATAGAAAACGGGAAGGAAGACAAGCAAAATCG
>PVJS01008233.1:20167-53849 GCA_004027185.1 Glis glis | reverse complement strand
CCCTCCACAACTTCGTGAGACCTGGTTTCAAAATAAAGTATAAAAAATAGGGCCGGGGGTGTAGCGCAGAGGTAGAACGCCCCTGCGTTCAATCCCCAGTACCGCAAAAAAAAAAAAAAAAGAATTTTTAACTTAAAAAAAAACCCAGCTGGGCATGGTGGCACATGCTTGTAATCCCAGTACTTGGGAGGCTGAGACAGGAGAATCACAGATTCAAAGCCAACCTTGGCAATTTAGGGAGGCCCTCAGCAACCTATTGAGACTCTGTTTCCAAATAAGAAATAAAATCAGGCTGAGGGTGTAGCTTAGAGGTAGAATGCCTCTAGGTTCAATCACCAGTAGCAAAAAAACAAAAACAAAACAAAACAAAAAAAACCAGGAAAGTTATCCTGGATTATCTGAGTGGTCTGAGTGGGCCCAATTTGAGCACAAGGGTTTTTTTTTTTTTTTTTTTGGCGGTATTGGGGATTGAACCCAGGGGTATTCTACCCTCGAGCTACACCCCCGGCCCTATTTTTTATCCTTTATTTTGAAACCAGGTCTCACGAAGTTGCGGAGGGCCTCACTAAGTAGCTGAGGCTGGCCACGAACCCAGATCCTCCAGTCTCTGCCTCCCAAGTACTGGGATTACAAGCGTGCGCCACCACGCCCGGCTACAAGGGTTCTTAAAAGCAGAAGAAGGAAGCAAAAGAGAAGGTCCAAGTGATACGACCTGAGGACTCGGCCCACTGTTGTGGTTCTGAGGATGGAGGAAGGAGGTCACAAGCCACAGAACACAGGCAGCCTCTAGAAGCTGAAAAGGGAAGGAAATAGATTCTTCCATACAGCCTCCAGAAATAAATGCAGCCAGCCAGGCGCAGTGGGGTGTGCCTATAATCCTGGTACTTGGGAAGCTATGAGGGGGATTTCAGGTTCGAGGCCAGCCTCAGCAACTTCACAAGATGCTGTTTCAAAAATAAAAAATAAAACGGCCTGGGGGTGTAGCTTAATGGTAGAGTGCCCCTGGCATCAATCCCCAGTACCACACAGACACAAAGGAAGAAAGAAACGCAGCCCCGCTGATACCAGTGAAAACTTAGTTGGACTTCTCACCTAGAGAGCTGTAAGATAACAAATTTGAGCCAGGTGTGGTGACGCACACCTGTAAATCCCAGTACTGAGGAGGCTGAGACAGGAGCAGGATCAGCAATTTAGCGAGGCCTTCCTCAACTTAGTGAGAACCTGTTTCAAAATAAAATATAAAATAGGGCTGGGGGCATACCTCAGAGGTAGAACGCCCCTGGGTTCAATGCCCAGCACCACGAGAGAGAGAGAGAGAGAGAATAAATATGTGTTGTTGTAAGCCACTACATTTATTGTAATTTCTTACAGCAGCCATAGCAAACAAGCATGCATGGATTAGACTGATTTTCTCCCACACGTCACATGGATTCCATTTTTCTGTGTTTATTTTGGATAGTGTATGTTGTTTCAAGTTCACTGATCTTGTCTCTTGTAGTATATGCTATTAATTCCATCCGGTGTAGTTTTCTTTTCAGATATGGTATTTCTTTTTTTTTTTTTTTTTTTTTGCGGTACCGGGGATTGAACCCAGGGGCGTTCTACCTCCGCGCTACACCCCCGGCCCTATTTTTTTTTTATACTTTATTTTGAAACCGGGTCTCACGAAGTTGTGGAGGGCCTCACTAGGTAGAGAGAGAGAGAGAGACAGGGAGAGAGAGAGAGAGAGAGAGAGAGAGCTGAGGCTGGCCATGAACCTGGATCCTCTGGTCTCCGCCTCCCAAAGTACTGGGATTACAAGCGTGCGCCACCACGCCCGGCTCAGATATGGTATTTCTTGAAGTTAGTCTTTAAACTATATCTCACTACATATAACTATATATTCACATGTATCCTCAATATGTTCATGTTTTCATTTTCATTCTTGAGCAAATTTCTATCAATAGAGCAGTTTTAAAGTCTTTGTCTGCCAGTTCCTTCATCTCCGTCATCTCTGCATCTGTTTCTATTGATTGCTCTTTCTCTTAGTTGCGGATCATCTTTCCTGCTGGGAGTTATTGATCAGATTCTAAACATTGTGAATTTTGTGTTATCAACCACTCGATTTGGTTGTATTCCTTTATAAACTGTTAAGGTTCAGACCACTTTAGTTCTTTTGATGCTTGTGTTATGTTAGGAAGATCCAAAGAAGGCTCTACTCTGAGCCTAAATTAACTGCACTATTAAGTCATGACCCTTCCAAGGACTCTTACTAAATGCCCTGTGTATTATAATATCTCTCCCTTCTGATTGGTGAGGAAAAACAAAAATATTTCCAGCTTTGTGTGAAGTGCTGAAGTTGTTAGGTCTACTGATACACAGTTAACGTTTCTCCAGTTTTGAGGAATTGCATTCCATGTGCAGATCAGGACTCAACTAAAGATCCCAGGGAATCTCTCTACAAACATGTAGAGATGTAGAGTTCTCTCTCTCTCTCTCTCTCTCTCTCTCTCTCTCTCTCTTCTTTCCTCCCTTATACGTCACAAATTATTTCTTTAGTTTCATCTCAACTCAGCAAGAACTCCAGGATCTGTTTGGTTTGGTTACTTTTTTTTTTTGGCTTTTGTTTTGGTACTGGAGATTGAACCCAGGGGTGTTCTACCTCTGCCCTATTTAATTTTTTATTTTGAAACAGGTCTCCTTAAGTTGCTGAGGACCTTCATAAGTTGCTGAGGCTGGCCTTGAACCTGCGATCCTCCTGTCTCAGCTTCCCAAGTCCTGGGATTAAAAGCGTGCACCACCACGCCCAGCTGAACCTCCTCTTTTCTCTCTCTTCTCTGAGGGATCTTGAACTGCCTTCTGTCCAATGTCTGAAAACAGTGTTTTACATATTTTGTCTGGTTTTTTAGTTGCTTACAGTAGAATACAATTCCCTTAGAAGTTAATTTTCCAAGCCGGGCGTGGTGGCGCACGCTTGTAATCCCAGTACTTTGGGAGGCGGAGACCGGAGGATCCGGGTTCGTGGCCAGCCTCACTCAGCTCTCTCTCTCTCTCTCTCTCTCTCTCCCCTTAGTGAGGCCCTCCGCAACTTCGTGAGACCCGGTTTCAAAATAAAGTATAAGAAAAATAGGACCGGGGGCGTAGCGCGGAGGTAGAACACCCCTGGGTTCAATCCCCGGTACCGCAAAAAAAAAAAAAAAGTTAATTTTCCATAGACAGAAGTAGAAGTGTGAGAATTAAGATAGTATGTTAAAATGCCTAGCATGAGAAGGTGTGCAATAAGTGATTACATGAACCAGTGAATGATTTGAAATTCCTTTAATAATGATAATAATAAAATCAGCCAAGTCTTATTAGGCCCTTACTATGCATGAAACAGTATACTATTTTACATATGATATCATATTTAATCTTCATGAGGCAGGGTAATGTTACTATTTCCACTTGGGCCGGGCGTGGTGGCACACTCTTGTAATCCCAGTACTTTGGGAGGCAGAGACCGGAGGACCCGGGTTCGCGGCCAACCTCAGCTCTCTCTCTCTCTCTCTCTCTCTCTACCTGTCTACCTCTCTCTCTCTCTCTCTCTCTCTCTCTCTCTCTCTCTACTTAGTGAGGCCCTCCGCAACTTCGTGAGACCCAGTTTCAAAATAAAGGATAAAAAATAGGGCCGGGGGTATAGCGCGGAGGTAGAACGCCCCTGGGTTCAATCCCCGGTACTGCAAAAAAAAGTTTTGGTACCGGGGATTGAACACAGGGGCATATTAATTCTGAGCTACACCCCCAGGCCTTTTTATTCCTTATTTTGAATCAGGGTCTCACTAAGTTACTGCACACTGGCCTCGAACCTGCGATCCTCCTGTCTTAGCCTCTATTATCTCTTCCTTTCTTTCCTTTTCTTTTCCTCCCTCCCTCCCTCCCTTCCTTCCTTTATTGTGATGCCAGGGATTTAACCAGGGGCTTTCTACCTCTGGACTACACCCAGAGCCCTATTTTATTTTTTATTTTGAAACAGAGTCTCACTAAATTGCTGAGGGTCTTGCTAAATTGCTGAGGCTGGCCTGGAAACTGCAATCCTCCTGTCTCCACTTCCCAAGTACTGGAATTACAAGTGTGCACCATCACACCTGGTTTTATTATCTCCATTTAACAGATGAAAACTATAGCACATTGATGTAAACCAACTTGCCTAGGGTCACACATACAGTAAGTAGCAGAACAGAATTTGAAACCAAATATGCTTTGAAAGCTCTAGCTATATGATCTTAAGTAGGGGCATTTCCTTTTGTTGTGTAAGAATACTTAAATTAAGCCAAGACGATAAAATATCAAGATTGATTTCTTTAACCAATACACCAGAATTTATATCTTCAGGTGAGTAATTTTTTTTTTTCGGAACTGGGGATTGAACCCAGGGGCATTCTACCTCAGAGCTACACCTCCAGCCCTATTTTTTATTCTTTATATTGAAACAGGGTCTCACTAAGTTTTGGAGGGCCTTACTAAGTAGCTGAGGCTGGCCGCGAACCTGCTATCCTCCTGTCTCAGCCTCCCAAGTACTGGGATTACATGTGTGAGCCATCACGCCCAGCTCAGGTGAGTATTATTTTTAAAAATAGTAATTACATCCCAGTACTTGAGAGGCTGAGACAGGAGGATCGCAGGTTCATGGCTAGCCTCAGCAACTTAGTGAGACCCTGTTTCAAACTAAAAAATAAAATAGGGTGGTGGTGTAGGTCAGAGGTAGAATGTCCCTGGGTTCAATCACCAGCACCACACATACACACACGATATATATATATCACCTTGAAAGAACATGAACTTGTTTTAATAATGTTTGTAAGATAATTAGGGTCCTCCTGCAAAATGAACTCATGAACCACAAACATAAAGTAAATTTTGTTATGGTGTCCCTTATTTTTAGCTCCAAATAATAACCTGCTAACCCATCAGCCATATTCATCAGTCTTGGATTCAGCTAGCTTTGACAGCTTCTAAAAAATCAAGTTTATCTTCAAACAATAAAGCTGCCATCATTTCATTGAGCCTCCAGAAAAAAAGGATTCCAAACACTGCAGGTGGTTGTCACGCAAGGAACAAGTGTCCAAAGATGTCTTAAAGATGGCAGCATTGCTAGAATAAGAATTTTTAATGTTTATTAAAAATACTATTGTACTTTGGGAGGCGGAGACCGGAGGATCCGGGTTCGCGGCCAGCCTCAGCTCTCTCTCTCTCTCTCTCTCTCTCTCTCTACTTAGTGAGGCCCTCCGCAACTTCGTGAGACCCGGTTTCAAAATAAAGTATAAAAAATAGGGCCGGGGGTGTAGCGCGGAGGTAGAACGCCCCTGGATTCAATCCCTGGTACCGCAAAAAAAAAAAATACTATTGATACTATTTTGTGGTCATACTTTGGATTCAATTCCAGATTTACTGCAAAATACAGGTGGTAAGAATGCATTCCTTTACAAGAGAATTCACAGTGATCTTTCATTTAAAAGGCACTTTGGAGCCAGGCCTGGTGATGCACACCTGTCATCCCAGTACTTGGGAAGCTGAGACAAGAGGACCACAGGTTCAAGGCCAGAATCAGCAACTTAGCAAGATCCTGTTTCAAAATAAAAAATAAAAAGCCAGGCGAGGTGGTGCACGCTTGTAATCCCAGTACTTGGGAGGCTGAGACTGGAGGATCCTGGTTCGCGGCCAGCCTCAGCTACTTAGTGAGGCCCTCCGCAACTTAGTGAGACCCTGTTTCAAAATAAAGAATAAAAAATAGGGCTGGGGGTATAGTTCAGAGGTAGAATGCCCCTGGGTTCAATCCTCAGTGGCAATAAATAAATAAAATAAAATAAAATAAAAATAAAAAATAAAAAGGGCTAGGGTATAGCTCAGAGGTAAAATGCCTCTGGGTTTGATCTCTAGTAAAGACACACATACACACAGCTTTACCACTGCAATAATGACCCGTACATCTTTAGATCTATTGTAAAAGATGAACTATTCCAGAGCCAGCAGACTGGATCTCCAGACATCTAAAAATAATCATAGTCCTTGGTACTCAAAGTGTGGCCAATGGCCAGCAGCTTTAGAATCACCACCAGGAAGCGTGTTAGGAACACAAGAACTCCGTACCTACTGAACCAGAAAACCCGCTTGTAACATGATTCCCAAGTAATTTGTATGCAGCGTAATATTCAAGAGACAAAGCTCCAGCAGATGCTATGAAAAGACAATGTAATTTACAATGCCAACTAAACAATTAATGAAGATAGGACATTCTTTTCTGATAAAATAGTAATGATTGTCTTTTTTTTTTTTTTTGCAGTACTAGGGATTGAATCCAGGGCCTCGAGCATGCTTGGCAAGCACTCTACCACTGGGCTACACCCCCAAACGCTTTTAAAGTTTATCTTGAGACAAGGTCTAGAAAAGTTGCCCAGACTGGCCTCAAACTTGCCATCCTCCTGCCTTAGCCTCCTGAGCAGCTGGTGTGCACCACCACACCCAGTAATGATTGTCATTATTAAGGAAAAAGTTAACTCCAGAATTATTTGGGGATGTATATCTTCAAGAAGATTGTAGTAGCCGGGTGTGGTGGTGCATGCCTGTAATCCCAGTACTTGGGAGGCTGAGACAGAAGGAGGTCAGCAATTTAGCGAGGCCCTCCTCAACTTAGTGAGACCCTGTTTCAAAATAAAATATAAAATAGGAGCTGGGTGTGGTAGCGCATGCTTGTAATTCCAGTACTTGGGAGGCTGAGATAGGAGGATCGCAGGTTCAAAGTCAGCCTTGGCAACTTAGAGAGGCCCTCCACAACTTAGTGAGACCCTGCTTCCAATAAGAAATAAAATCGTGCTAGGGGTGTAGCTTAGAGGTAGAATGCCTCTGGGTTCAATTCCCAGTACCAAATAAATACAAATATAAATATAAATATAAATATATAAATATAAACATCTATAATATAAATATATAAATCTAAATAAATTTACACTTATATATAAATGTATAAATCTAAATAAATTTACATTTATATATAAATATATAAAATATACATTAACACAATATATAAATATTATGTATTATATATAGTATTATATATAATATATATTTTATATATCATATATTTAAATATATAAATATAGCCGGGCGTGGTGGCGCACACTTGTAATCCCAGTACTTTAGGAGGCGGAGACCTGAGGATCCAGGTTCGCGGCCAACCTCAGCATGCGTGCGCGTGCGCGCGCACCCACTCTCTCTCCTCTCTCTCCCCTCTCTCTCTCTCTACCTAGTGAGGCCCTCTGCAACTTCGTGAGACCCGGTTTCAAAATAAAGTATAAAAAATAGGGCTGGGGGTGTAGCGCGGAGGTAGAACGCCCCTGGGTTCAATCCCTGGTACCGCAAAAAAAAAAAAAAATATATATATATATATATAAATATATATATAGGGCTGGGGGCATACCTCAGAGGTAGAATGCTCCTGGGTTCAATCCCTACAACCAAAAAAAAAAAAAGAGGATTGTATCAAAGTTGAAATGGATACCAAGAAATTAAGTTGGAGCTGGGCATGGTGGTACACATCTATCATTCCTGTACTTGGGAGGCTGAGACAGGAGGATTGCATGTTTGAAGCCAGCCTCAGCAATTTATCAAGGCTCTCAGCAACTTAGCGAGACCCTGTTTCTAAATTAAAAAAAAAAAAAGGCTGAGGGTATAGCTCAGAGGTAGAATGCCCCAGGGTTCAATCTCTAGTACCAAAAAAGAAAGAAAACAACAACCCCCCCCCCCCAGAAATTAAGTAAACTATGCAGGCCTGTAATCCCAGTACTTTTGAGTTGGGAGGCTAAGACAGGAGGATCACAGGTTTAAGACCAGCTTGAATATCTTAGCGAGACCCTGTTTCAAAACAAACAAACAAAAGGGCTGACGGTGTACTCTTTTTTTTTTTTTTGCGGTACTGGGGATTGAACCCAGGAACATTCTACCTTTGGGCTACACCCCCAGCCCTATTTTTTATTTATTTATTTATTTAATTTATTTATTTATTTATTTTTTTGCGGTACCGGGGATTGAACGCAGGGGCGTTCTACCTCCGCGCTACGCCCCCAGCCCTATTTTTTATACTTTATTTTGAAACCGGGTCTCACGAAGTTGTGGAGGGCCTCATTAAGGAGAGAGAGAGAGACAGAGAGAGAGAGAGAGAGCTGAGGCTGGCCGCGAACCCGGATCCTCCGGTCTCTGCCTCCCAAAGTACTGGGATTACAAGCGTGTGCCACCATGCCCGGCCCTTTATTTTTTATTTTGAAACAGGGTCTCACTAAGCTGTGGAGAGCCTCACTAAGTAGCTGAGGCTGGCCGCGAACCTGCGATCCTCCTGTCTCAGCCTCCCAAGTACTGGGATTACAAGCATGCGCCATCACGCCTGGCTTAGGGGGTGTATCTTGAAGATAGAATGCCCCTGGGTTCAATCCACAGTACCCCCCCCAAAAAAAAAAGAAGGAAGAAAGGAAATAAATTAATTAATTAAGCAAATTGAAGTCTCCTCTGAGGCCCAGGGGTGGCTCTGCTGTGCTCGGCAGTGCTCAGGACACAGCCAGGCCCAGGGCCTCAGGGTAGTGGAGGTAGCTGGAGACCCCAAGAGGAAACTTGCAGCGCAGGGGCAGTTGGAGCCCCATGGAAAACAGCTGTGATATCTATTTCTTTTCTTCTGGAGATCCAAACTTCTTCCACTTAAGAATAAGCTGAGGAATCCTATAGCAAGTATAACTGCCTGTAAAATTTTAAATTGCTTCGATCTGAGTTTAACCGCTACCTTTCATCTCTTACCAAATCATCTTACAGCTTCATCTAAAATTCAATAAGAAAAATTACAATAAAAATGGGCTTTAGAGTTGTCTCAGATTTATTTAATACTTCTACTGAGGATGGATAAATCACAATTCAGAACTCCAGCAAGAAACAGTATCTTGAAGCTGCAGTTAGGAGGAAACAAGTTAAATACACTGAGCCGCCAGAGACACTATCTATACCATTTGGAAATGGGCATGAGACTCTTATCCATCGTGATTCTTCAGATCCAGCAGAAATGTAGCAAAATGGAATTCTTTTGATATTGAAGGCTTGAGACAATTTGTCTTATTTACACCAAGGGAAAGGGTCCTTGGAATGACAGTGCACTCTGATACTTCTGGTAGTGTGAGATTCTATCAGCCTAAGTAGACCTAGCTGCCAACTGAAAATCAGCAGCTGGGTGTGGTGGCGCACGCTTGTAATCCCAGTACTTGGGAGGCTGAGACAGGAGGATTCGGGTTCACAGCCAGCCTCAGTACTTAGTGAGGCCCTCCGCAACTTAGTGAGACCCCGTTTCCAAATAAAGAATAAAAAATAGGGCTGGGGGCGTAGCTCAAAGGTAGAATGCCCCTGGGTTCAATCCCCAGTACCGCAAAAAAAAAAAAAAAAAAAATCAGCAGCCACATCTTTCCACTTACACTGCCCCAATTGCCTCGAACACTCTCCACCTCCCACCCTTTGCCCTGAGCCTGGCCTTAAAGAGGGCGCTTCTTCAAAGCGACTTCCCCGCCGAATGCCTAGGGAACCATGAGGTGCTACTGTGCCTAATGACACAGACACTCACAAATGTTTGTTGAGTGAATGCAGTCATTGAAGCCTGTTTTCAAGTTTTATTTTTCAGTTTTTCAATTGATTAGGACAGCTGTCTTAGTCTTCTCTGACATATAGGTCCGTATTTTTTTTTTTTTTTTGCGGAACTGGGGGTTGAACCCAAGGGCATTCTACCTCTGAGCTACACCCCCAGCCCTATTTTTTATTCTTTATTTTGAAACAGGGTCTCACTAAGTTGCGGAGGGCCTAAGTAGCTGAGGCTGGCCACGAACCTGGATCCTCCTGTCTCAGCCTCCCAAGTACTGGGATTACAAGTGTGCGCCATCACGCCCGGCTGGGTCTGTATGTTTTCATGATGACCCACAGTGAGACGAAGGTCATTTCAGATTATATAAACAGAGTTAAGCAAGGACTATGCCAAGTTCCAACAACACATGACCCTGTTGCGAGGGTTGGAAATCACCACGGGAGACTTTCAAGTGTAACAGTATAACACGAGTTTTAAAATACGTTAAGGAGAGCTGTTCTTCAGTCTTTACCCTTTAAAACTTTTGGTTCTCACCTCCAGGTGAAAAGAGGTAAAAATTAAGGCTCTAATTTAAGGATCCTTCCACCTTAATTTTATGACACTCTAATGTTCTTAATTATCTCAATATTGAAGAATTGTCTGCCTTTTAAATTAACTTATTATAAAAAAAACAAGCTCATCGTAGAAAATCTGTAAATGATGGATCAAGAGAGAAAAGGAAAACTACCCATGGATGAATACTGTTAATATTTAGTATATTTCCTTTCCATCTTTCTTTTCTGTGTCCACACAATTGGATTATTCTGAATATAGTAATGTATCTTGTTTTTAAACTTTTACGAAAAAATAAATCATAAGCACTTTGTTTTTTTTGCAGTACTGGGTATTGAACCCAGAGGCGTTCTACCTCTGAGCTACACCCCCGGCCCTATTTTTTATAATTTATTTTGAAACCAGTTTCTCACAAAGTTGCGGAGGGCCTCAGTAAGTAGCTGAGGCTGGCTGTGAACCCGGATCCTCCAGTCTCTGCCTCCCAAGTACTGGGATTACATGCGTGAGCCACCACGCCCGGCAGCACTTTTTATTCTTTTTTTTTGTGTGTGTGGTACCGGGGAATGAACCCAGGGGCATTCTACCTCCGAGCTACACCCCCGGCCCCATTTTTTATACTTTATTTTGAAACCGGGTCTCATGAAGTTGTGGAGGACCTCACTAAGTAGCTGAGGCTGGCCATGAACCGGGATCCTCCGGTCTCCACCTCCCAAGTACTGGGATTACAAGCGTGTGCTACCATGCCCAGCTTTATTTTTTTAATACTTTTATTGGGGCATTAATAGCCTTACATCATGATGTAGTTCATGGTGACAGTGAGATAGGGCACTTAGTGGGTTTTCCTCCTGCTCCCTCCACTCCCCCCCTTCCCCATTCAAGATACTGAGATTGGCATTGGTATTCTCACATATATACATAATGTCAGTGGAAGTGTTTCCTTCATTAATTCCCCTCTCCCTCCTCCCCAAACCACCTCCTTCGCTCTGCTTTATAAGGTAAGAGGGTTGGGTGTTCCCTACCTGGTGGTGAGAAAGGCCTCACTGATAAGGTGGCACGGGAACAGATACTTGAAGAGAAGCATGTTGTGCAGGTATCTGAAGAGGAGGATTTCAGGAAATGCAGAGGCCCTGAGTGGAGAGAATGTAAAGGTAGTGGAGACAGGCCAGTGTGGCTACAACAGTGAGAACAGGATCAGCGAGGCCCTGGGGAGGCCCATCATGGAGGACCCTGTGAGCCTTGCTGGTATGTTGTCTTGTTATTTATTCTGTGTGAGATGAGAAGCCATTTTTATTTTTTTGAGAAATGGTGTGACTGGACCTATTTTCAAAGATCATGACCTGCTGTGCTGAAAATAGAATGCATGGGTTAAGAGTATAGTGGAAATTAGTTAAGAGATTATTTCAATTAGTTCAGGCAAATGATGATAACTGACATTAAGACAATAGAGATGATGAGAGATGGAGCCTGAATATATTCTGGAGGTAAAGCCAGTGAATTTTGCTAAGGTATCAAATGTCCATTGCATGACTCCAAGGTTTTGGGCAAACTAAAGGATGAAGATCCCATTTACTAAGAAGGACAGCAGGAGGAGGAGTCTTGGAAGGGGAGAGAGGGAATTGGGAGTTTTGCTTTTGGATATGTTAAATTTGACATATTAGTCGTCTCCCAAATTTCAGATGTGCAAAGGGCATTGTTTATGGGTTGGTTGTCTGTTTTGTGTATCTTTCAGGGATTTAGGCTGATAGAACAGCCCCTACACAACATTCTCATAGAACGGGAAAAAACACCTATGGTAGAATTATGCACTAGCTCTTAAAACATCCACTCAGATGGAATAGGTCACATATGATCACATTCTATTAGCCTAAGTCTGTGGCATGACTAAACCTAATGTCAATGGGACAAAGAAGTATATTTTCACGGGGACTTAACTGCAAGCCATATGGCAATAGGATGTTTATACAACATAGATGTGTATTTTTACATAAGGGCAGTGGATAATTGGGAACAATCATATAAACTCACACATCACCCAAGTGGAGATGTCAAGCAGGCAACTGGATATATGAGTCCAAGATTCAAGGTAGAGAATGGATCTAGACAAGAAGAGATCATGGCAGTGGGACACTCCAGTGCTGGAAGTAAGGAGAATGAGGAACCCGCCAAGAGACTTGCAACAGCCAGAGAGGTAGCTGGACCCAGAATGCGAATGTCTAGAAGACAGAAATTCACTATGTCAGGTGCTAATAGGTCCGATGAGAATTTAAGATTGACCATTGTACTAAGTAGCATGGAAGTCAGGGACAAATTAGTGGAGGGATACTGACAAAAGCCAGACTGGAGTGGGCTTCAGAGAAAATGGGAGAAAAAGGAAGAGAGGCATCAAGTACAGACAGCGTTTTAGTTATGCTGTAAAGGGACATGGGAAACAGATTTTTCAAAGTTTATTTTAAAGGATTGTCTTAGGTTTGCTTTTTGAGGGAGGGGTTTTGTTTTAGTCTGTTTTACTAGATGGGAAAATAACAGCATGTTTATTAAAATCCAGAAATTCTGTGACAATCTCATACATTATCAATATCAGTTAGGGAGCTTAAGTGAACCTAGAAAAGTGAACACAAAAGAGTTCTTTACAGGCACTGTCCAGGGTAACTCCCATTAAATGGGCTCAAATTAGGATCCCAACATTCTCTATGCTAGAAATAGCCTGGCCTTCCCTGGCCTGTGATGCTCCCAAGGCCAGAGGCCACAGCCATGTGAAGTACGCTGCTGTCCTGGGTCTTGGATGAGGGGGATGACCAGGATGGGACATTTACCAACCTTGACCATCAGGAATAATGCAGTTTACCTGGTTGACAACACTGCCATCACCATCCTTCCTCCAGAGGGGTCCAACAGTATCTAGAGTCCCCCATGGCTGGTCTATAGTAAATGCTTGACATATTTTGACATGAGTTAACATGTACACAGTGTTGTAAGAAGATTGGATTAATTTTGGTAATTCCTTGGAACTACAAGTAGTGTTGATGTTAGGCCATTTATCCCCCAGTCCCTCAATGCTCTCCTAACCGCCACCTACCTACCACAGTCCCAAGAGTAACCTAGAGTCAAATCATTTTAAACAGGACTTAACGAAACAGATAATAGCACTTGTAGTACAAAAGGATTTCTTTACATTGTGAGCCACTCTACTATTTATTTAGGTACTGGAGACTGAACCTGGGGGCATTCTACTCCCAAGATATACCCACAGCCCTTTTAATTTTTTTGTTTTGAAACAGGGTCTTACTGAGAGTCTCACTACTTACCTGAGGCTGTCCTTGAACCTATGATCCTCCTGTCTCAGCGCCCTAAGTACTAGGGTTACAGGTGTGTGCCACCATGCTTGGTATTCTTAATTTAAAAAACTAGATTTAGAAATATCTAATTGACCCAACATCTAGGAATTTATTTTTTGTGGTAAACCTGAAACTCTTTTTTTCTCATGACCTTGGGCCTACCAAGTCCAAATTTTCATCTCTGAAGCCTTCTGGTGATGAATGGTTTCATGCTTATTTAGCCCTTTGGTCGATCACCTGGTAAACTAACACGAATATTCAGATCACATAATTTATCAACCTGGGTAAGAGTTTTTGATGGCTAAACAACACTTTTGAAGGGTTGACTTGTTCCTTAATAGTCAAAATGTTGATGATGTGTATGAATGAGAGAAGTCAAATTCAAATACTTCAAGTATTTGAAATTTACTTGTTCAAAATAACCAGTTGGTAACCTTATAGACCCCAAGAACTAATTATTTCTATCAAATACATTCTTTTTGTGTGTGTAACTGGGAATGGAACCCAGGGCCCTCCTACTTCCGGGCTACACCCCCAGACCTATTTTACTTTTTATTTGGAAACAGGGTCTCACTAAGTTGCCGAGGGCCTAAGTAGCTGAAGCTGGATGTGAACCTGCGATCCTCCTGTCTCAGACTGTATTTTCCTCTCCTGTTTCCAAAAAGAAAATCTAGGTAATATTTTGTTGTACACTATAAAAATGCTCTCAAATATTAAGAGATTAGGATTACTTTAATATACATCAAAGCAGTCCAAAAGAACGTCCTGTGATTACAGAAATGTTCTGTATCTGCACTGTCCAACACAGTAGTCACTGGCCTCATGCAGCTGTGGAGCATGTGAAAACATGGCTAATGAACTCAGCAACTGGAGGGAACTGGGGATGTAGCTCAGTGGCAGAGCACTTGCCCGGCATCTGGGCCCTGAAATCGATCCCCAGCACTGCAAAGCAAAACAACCCAATTTCTTTTTATTAATGCTTTCCCTAAATTTCTTTCCTCATGGTTCAAATCAATGACTGAGGGTTGAACTAAATATTACCTTCTGTCTATGCTCTCTGAGATGGCCTGTAAATAATGCTTAAAAATAAATTTCACAAGTGACAGGCAATGAATGCCACAACTTACCTTAATGTTCCACTCCCTACTCCACTCCACCATCAGCATCCAAACTTCCCTTGAGCAGCTAAATTCTGATTCAAATGCCTTGTGGTGTGAAAGTCACTCTGAATTCAGATCCTGACTTCCTCTTACCTAAGCTGAGTGACCTCAGCCACAAACAACTGTATCTCAGTTTCCTGGCAAAAGTGTGAATAACAGTCCCTACTTCATTGGCTCTGTGAGAACTAAATATGTTAATACGCAGGACCTGGCATAAAGGACTAAAATTATCCTGTTGATAGCTATTACAATACGAACAGGTATGTTTCTACCAAAAGTATTTTAAAACCTCTATAAGCCCTTAAAGACAACACAAAGGATTCTGCATTGTGCTATGCAAATTCCAAACTGTAATGTTTCTATTTTCAATAGGTTTTGAGTCTGGAGAGGGAACTATACCCTCCCCAAATACCACATTATTTTATTTATTTTTTTTGCTGTAGTGGGGATTGAACCCAGGGGCATTTTACCTCCGAGCTATCCCCCAGCCCTATTTTTTATTCTTTATTTTGAAACAGGTCTAAGTTGCAGAGGGCCTAAGTAGCTGAGGCTGGCCGCGAACCTGTGATCCTCCTGTCTCAGCCTCCCGAGTACTGAGATTACAAGCGTGTGGCACCACACCTGGCTTACCACATTATCTTAAATAATTTTTCATAAAAAATACAATTCCTTACAGGATTCATATAGAATTCAACTTGCTGTAGAGGCTGGCTCTAGGTTTTGGCGTTTATATATATAGATACATCTCAAAAGAAATAGCTTTGTGGGCTGTAGATGTAGCTCAGTGGTACAGCACGTGCTTAGCATGCGTTGAGGCCCTACATTCAATCAGCACCACACACACCCACACAAAAGAGCCTAATTAAAATATTTAAGTAATCTGGTTTTGTCAAATTGTACAATATACATCACTATGGGACATAACTGTTTGGATTTGTGTTTTACCAAATATGTGATATCCTAACAGTATATTAGGATCCACAGTGTGGTTTTGTAAAAGCTGGAAAATCTTACAAACAAGCATTCTGAAGAAGAAATTAACAATGGGCAGAATTTTTAGGGTAAAATATATCAGATACAAGTTTAGTTCTTAGCACATGAAGTAAAGAAGCATTGGTTGGTTTTTTTTTTTTTTGGCGGTTGAAACTGGGTCTCACGAAGTTGCAGAAGGCCTCACTAAGTAGCTGAGGCTGGCCGCGAACCTGGATCCTCCGGTCTCAGCCTCCCAAGTACTGGGATTACAAGTGTGCGCCACCACGCCCGGCAGCATTTATGTTTAACAAGCATTCATTTATCAGGGGAAATAATCCCAAACTAATAAGTGAGTTACTCTTATTTACATGTGATGTTTATTAAGGAAAAAAGCATCCTGAGGGGCCAGGCCCATCTTAATCTGCCAGTGAAATCAGACAGATGAAACACAATGTAACAGAAATGAAAATTTTCTTTTTCTATAAAACCCATGTCTAGGGATGCAAGTAAAAAATGCAAATATAAAGGCTGTCAGACCAATCTTCTATATCAGTGCCTTCCAAAGTTCCATTTCAGAGGCAGGGATGAGGGATTTAGGGGAGACGATCTTTGAATCAACATTTTACCTTCAATTCTTTGCTTCACTGACTTCTGACGGTTGGGAAATTGGGGGTCATCACATTTAAAAGAAATGCTGCCATGGCTTGACAAATGCAATCTAAGAAGATAATAAAAATTCCAAATGCCAGTGGAATTTTCTGTAGTTTCCAGCATTCTATCTCAAAAAGTTATCAGATTTAAAACTGAAGCCCTTCTTTAGATGGTGTAATGTTAGCAAAAGCACTATCCAAATTATAAGATGATTAAGGGAACACCAAAAACTCGAGGCTTGTGACATTTTGTCATTCTGAGCGATTTGGGGCATACACATGTATATAGAGTACTGTGCACGAACATTAATTTTGTTTTTGAAAAAAATTTTAAATTTCCAGTCTGATCCTAACTCACAGGTTCCTTAGTACATGTTTAGAAACCTACCTCTTTGAGATTTGATGCTACTGGCCACAAGGATGGTCTAAATTAGGTCCCCACTTCTAATCCTCCCACTGCCACGGTCTAAAAATGTGCCTGCTTATATAGTTTGGAGCTGCCGCTTATAGTTGATTAGAAATCCATCCACAGCCAAAGCTGAAGATCGGCGCACCACACTTTTGATAGCTGCCAGAAGATAGCTTAGAACAAGTAGGGGGTCACAGACTCTAGACTGTTCCTTCTTTCTGTCCAATGTTACTTTTTTAAGTATTCTCTAGCAAAGACTATTTTCCTCAAAAATATTAAAATTTATGTTTAAATGCTCAAATGCTATGGACCAGAGGAAGACTTAAAAATGAGAAATCAGAAAAACTAGCTATTTTAATTTTAAAGAGGCCTAAATGTCCTTGTTTTAAAAATTGAATGTGACTCTAGCTTAAAAGAAAAAAAAAAGATACCATACATTTCTTTCCTTTCTTGTTTTTTTTTTTTTGGTAGTACTGGGAATTGAACCCAGGGGCATTCTACCTCTGAGCTACACCCCCAGCCCTATTTTTTATTTTTATTTTTTAGTTTGAAGTAAGGTCTCATTAAGTTTCAGAGAGCCTCACTAAGTTTCTGAGGCTGGCTGCAAACCTGCGATCCTCCTGTCTCAGCCTCCCAGGTACTGGGATTAAAAGCATGCCACCACACCCGGAGACATCATACATTTCTTGATTCCATAATCCACTCCAAATTCCACTCAAGTCTCTAGATATGTTGCACTCCTTAGTGTCAAATTTATGGAAATAAACTTTAAATTATCAGTGCAAAAAAGAAGTAGGAAGAAACAGCAACATAAGTCTCCAATTATTTAAGAATGGTTATGACCTCAACCAAAATCAGATTTAAAAATTCAAATAAATATTAGAAATTGGCCCTTTCTAGCCAGGTATGGTGGCACACACCTCTAATCCTACTACTTGGGAGGCTGAGACAGTAGGATCACAGGTTCGAGGACAGGCTCAGCAAGTAGTGAAACTCTCATCAACC
Source organism: Glis glis (assembly GCA_004027185.1). Classification (NCBI taxonomy): domain Eukaryota; kingdom Metazoa; phylum Chordata; class Mammalia; order Rodentia; family Gliridae; genus Glis; species Glis glis. The sequence goes on along the minus strand of PVJS01008233.1, from coordinate 36,147 downwards.
TAGTGAGACCTTGTTTCAAAATAAAAATAAAAAATAGGGCTGGAGTTGTAGCTCAGAGGTAGAATGCCCCTGGGGTTCAATCCCCAGCAGTACAAGAAAGAAAGAGAGAAAGAGAGAGAGAGAGAGAGAGAGAGAGAGAGAGAGAAAGAGAAGAAGAGGAAGGAAGGAAGGAAGGAAGGAAGGAAGGAAGGAAGGAAGGAAGGAAGGAGAAATTAGCCCTTTCTAGGGAATCCCAAGAAAATACCATTTGGAATAACTTCTAAACACCAACTTTGAGGCTCTTTTTAAAAACAAATTATTCTTGTCTAGCTATGTGAAATTTTTCAGAGTAATTTTACTCAGAGGAAGCCAGATATGATCTGCAACTTTCCCATGTGGCAGTGACGTGGAATAACGAATGTCCAGTGGGGAAGGGGAGGGAGAAAGAGGACAGGGTAGACTGAATCACAACGGGAAATATCTATAGGTTTTTTTTTTCTTAAAGTAGAGATGAGGAATCTGAAACTTGATTCAAATGATATATGCCTTATATATACATATATGTATATATGTAAAACAATTATATACATATTTATATATCATATATATATTTTTGGGAGGCGGGTTCTGGGGATCAAACCCGGAGCCTTTTACATGCTAGGCAAGTGCTCTGCCACTGTACTACACCCCAAGCCCAACGATTTTACATCTTAAAGCCAGAATGTCATTTCAATTAAAATAAATAGCATCACAAAAAAAGCACAATGTAGATTCTCACAATTTTCCAGTAAATGACATTCTTGGACTAAAAATTACCATAACAAGCCCTTTAATCAAAGATTTATTTCTTGTTTCCAATCTTACAATTTGCTGTAATTCATAAACTTCCATCTTGGTGAGTTTGAAGACACTGACCTCACACAGGTAGTTAGGTCTGCATGTCTCACCCCACAGAGAGCAGCAGCCACCATTCTTGCATGAACAATGCTCCCTGCTACCTGGACACTTGAAAGTGCATATGAATGTTTTGATGGAGACAGCTGTAGTTGTTCACTAAATTACCAATTACTAAGTTGCATGTTTTTCACCGTGATACCTTATGGCCATTAGAACACTATTTTTTTACATAGTACGATATAGTCAATATATTACGCTAAATGCCCATTTGTAACTGCAAGAAACTCACAGACACACTGTTAACTATATTATATAAAATCATGACACAAGTTTGAGTGTAAGAGATTTACTTCTCTCTCACAGCAAGAAATATCCCAGTTCAAATTTACAGAAGTAGTGCCTTCATTTAAATAAATTAAAAATTAAATGCAGTCCTGTCTTGTAAAATTATAAATATTTCTAATCCATTTTACAGAATATTAAATGCTTATAAATGTATTATCTCCTAGTAAATAAACCTTATGGCACTAAAGCCCATTTACAAAATAAAAAAAAAAGAAGAAAAGAAAAATTTGGAAAAGAAAAAGAAAAAGTTATCACACTGGCCCATGGAAATGGCTAAGGTTATTTTATATCTTTTAACATTAAAAAAAAATAAACCAAATAAGGAATAAAAGTGAGAGAGAAATAAGTTTTATAAAATGGCAACTACTATGATCTAAAAGAGAGTACTGAAATGTCTTCATTCAGATTCGGTACCAAAGCCATTTCTGGAATGAACATTTGTGGATAAGGAGGTTAGGAGAGTATGACCCCCAGTGCTCAGGTCAAAATCACAAAGTATGTAGAAATCCTTTTCACAATGTATAAGGAAAGGCTTATGAAACCTGTAAAAGGAAAGACTTTGACACCGAGTGACTGTTTATAAACCACATACCAAGATTAGCCAAAACATTCAAGACTGAAAGATTTTGATGGAATAAAATCTCCAGTAGAAACAAAATTGAAAGTTATAATCTTATGGACACCACTTATTTACCAATATGAAGAAAAGAAACATGATTGCGGGGTATAATACACACTGAAAGGCTAAAATGAAATTATGAATGGAAGTAGCCGAATGTTTCCTATTAAAGCATAAAAACATGATTAGAAGAAGTAGTTTAGTTCTGTAGCCTGTGCAATTGCTCTTTACATAAAATATTTCCTCCATCTTGACAAAAAATGGCTTCTGAATGGTCTGATTCCTTCAGTGTGGGGAAAAGTAACAAACAGGCTTGGTAGGTGGCTTGTTCCCACGGCCCCGCCAACATGATTCGTTCCATCAAGTTTACAGTATCTCCAAATCTACATGCCGAACTTCAGGATTTCGTTTCTGGAAAGAAAAATCACCACATTATTCAGAGAAAACAAAATCTTCTGTTTTCTTTTATTTATTTTGACCACTACAGTCACTGAAAACATTTGGTCAAACTACTTCACTGTAGCATAGTAGCAGGAGAAATATCTGGATAAAGAAAAAAGATCAGTAGGTGAATAGACACTATATATATATATATATTTTTTTTTTTTTTTTTTGCGGTACCGGGGATTGAACGCAGGGGCGTTCTACCTCTGCGCTACGCCCCCGGCCCTATTTTTTTTTTATACTTTATTTTGAGACCGGGTCTCACGAAGTTGCGGAGGGCCTCACTAAGGAGGGAGGGGGGGGGAGAGAGAGAGAGAGAGAGAGAGAGAGAGAGAGAGAGAGAGAGAGAGAGCTGAGGCTGGCCACGAACCCGGATCCTCCGGTCTCCGCCTCCCAAAGTACTGGGATTACAAGCGTGCACCACCACGCCCGGCAGGTGAATAGACAAAATAAACAGTAGTCCCACCTCCCTGAATTGGTCCATGTGTTCATTAATCCAAAATGCATTAAAGATCTAGTACATGCCAAGCATTGCAAACATTAGAAATGTGGTCCTTTTTGTGGTAAAAAGAAAATTTCTGCAAAACAATACTAATTAGAAACAACAAATTCATAACCACTCATTTGATATATATATATATATATATTTTTTTTTTTTTTTTTTTATTGCGGTACCAGGGATTGAACCCAGGGGCGTTCTACCTCCGCGCTACACCCCCGGCCCTATTTTTTATACTTTATTTTGAAACCGGGTCTCACAAAGTTGCGGAGGGCCTCACTAAGTAGAGAGAGAGAGATCATTTGATATATTTTAATAACAATCCAGATAGTCTTGGGTTAGGCTCTGTGCTAGAAAGTGGAGCTATGATTATGAAGTAAGACTGTTTTGTTTGTTTGTTTTTGCAGTACTAGGGACTGAAGAGGGCAAGTCTTCCAGATAGATGAGGAAGAGTGCCTTGGCAGAAAAGACAGCAAGTGCGAAAGAAAGCAGAGAGCCCAGAAGTAGGCACTGGCATTATGAAAGAGTTAGCACAGACATCACACAAAAGGCAGTGTCAGTACTGAGGCTAGAAAGACAGCAGGAACCAGGGTGCTAAAAATCCCATATGCTAGATTAAGAAACTTCAATTCAGTGACAACAAACAGTATTTGCCTTCGGTGGACTTATTTTTAGGGAGGAGAACCTGGTAAGTGAGCAGGCAATTACAATATCTGCTCCTACAGAGCAAAGTAAAGGTTTAGGGTTTCATTTTCTGAGGGGTATACAAAGGAAGGACACCTAATTTAATTTGGGGGGAATTCAAATGTAATATAATAATATTGTGACAATAGAGGAGATAGGTGTGTATAAAAGAACTAAATATACAGCTAGCAAAGAGGAAATAACATTAAATCAAGAGAAGCAGTGTAAGACTTATCTAGAAATATAGCAGGTAAATAAAAAGAAATACTAAAAATGGTTATCTTTGAGAAGTAGAATTAAGGAATGAGAATGAGGCAGGTGGTACTTATCTGTTATAAACTTTTCAGTTCTGTTTGACTTTAAAAACTTTGTGCATTATTTGATAGGAACTGTAAAACTAAATCAGCAAGAAGAGAAAGCTGCTTTAAGTGAGCCTGATAATCAGGATTACTAATTTCTAGCTTAAAAACTAATGTTCTAGGGTCATGTGCATATTACTTATATTAAAGGGATTCAGTTATAAAAACAAAAGTCTGGTATAATACTGAAGTTTAGCACTACTACAGCATTCTATTGAGTGTACATAAGAATTTTTCTTGTAACTAGTATTGTTGAAGTGTACCTGGGGGCACTTTCCTCTTGGGTCCTACCTAGTGTCAAAAGTGGCCAGGGACCCCGAAAAACTGAAGCACACACTTTTGTTCTCAACTTTTTCTTTATCTGACCCCAGAACTCCTTAAATTGAATACAGAATAAAAAATAAGTATTTCTCCAAACAAAAATGAAACTTTAGCTGAGCATGGTGGTGCACGCCTGTAATCCCAGTACTTGGGAGGCTGAGCAGGAGGATTGCAAGTTCAAGGTCAGCCTCAGCAATTTAAAAAGACACTCAACAACTCAGCAAGACCCTGTTTCAAAAAAAAAAAAAAAAAGGGTTGGGGGTGTAGCTCAGAGGTAGTAGAATGCCCCTGGGCTCAATCCCCAATAACACACATACCCCCTTACCTATTCCAATATAACTTGAAAAATTTAGCTGTTCACAAGAAGACTGGCATTATTCTATATAAAAAGCACTGTATAATAAATGTGTACTAATAAAAATTATCTCAAGAAAAAGAACCTAAAAAGTGAATTTGCTAATTCTTAAAACCAAGTTTTCAGATAGAAAACTAATCAAATTTGTAATACATATGTGCACAATACCAAGCAGACACACTCGTGTTTGCTGAATGAATAGAAGAAATAGCATTGATGTTCTTAAATTTCAGTGTTCACTGCCTAATAAGATATCACAGGCATAGTAGAAACTGGTATTTGTTACACGGAACTGAAAAATAACTGGTGACCAACTTATAATTTTCATTCATTTATTCAACAAATACTTTTGGATCTACTATGTCTCATGCACTGCTCAATGTGAACTGGACTATTACCCACCACAGAACAGATTTTATTCAAACACTTATACAAGATAAAACCTAAACTATGTGACTTATTTTGCAATGCTGCAGACTCAAGTTAAGAAAATGCTACGAGGAGGATGCAACTAGAGAAGCAAGACAAGGTCAAGGGCAGAGCATTTCACTGGAGCATTACTTATAAGGAATTTGCAAATTACGGCAGCCTCCCACTGAATAATTTCCAACAGAATCGTTTCATTTCAAGCATAAAAAACTTTATGAGGGGATAGAAGGAGGGTCTATGCACACACTGAAATATAGAGGTAAGACAAAAGAAAACTAAAATTAACAATTTAAAAAACTTTGAAATAAGATATATTTAACAATTTTATAATCATTTTATACCTCCCATTTTATGGTACTGGAATTTACTAATTAGCCCTCTATTACTTTTAATATCTTTACACAAAACTATGCAAATTCTAGAATTTTAAGTTAAGAATATTACCGATTCCACTACTCGATGGCTTACCTCCAAGCTACACCCCCAGCCCTATTTTATTTTTGAAACAGGGTCTCACTAAGTTGTGGAGGGCCTCTCTAAGTTGCTGAAGCTGGCCATGAACGTGCGATCCTCCTGTCTCAGCCTCCCAAGTACTGGGATTACAAGTGTGTGTCACCACGCCCGGCTGTAAAATGATATTAACAAAGGAAAGCACTCCTCAAGTTCCTACCATGGAGCTTCAGCTGTCCCCTCCCCATGCAGTCCAACATGGGAAGTCATTCATAGATAAGTAAATTATTAATTATTCAATAATATTAAGTAAATCGGTAATAATTAAACTTAAAAAGCAAACATTATATACTAAAAATGAGGGAATACTCTGTACGAAGTTTTAGTTTTCAAAAGAAAATCAGCTTATTTTCATGACTAGGGAGAATTATATTCACACACTCTTTGGAGTTAGTACCTCAACCATGAAGAACTTTTCTCTGACTTAAGATTAATCAGGATGTAAAAGCCAGGTGTGGTGGAGCACTCCTATAATCCCAGTACTTGGGAGGCTGAGACAGGAGGATCACAGGTTCGCAGCCAGACCCAGCAACTTTAATGAGACTCTGTTTCAAAATAAAAAATAAAAAGGGCTAGGGGTGTAGCTTGGAGGTAGAATGCCCCTGGGTTTAATCCCCAGTATATTCTGCCACCCCCCCCCCAAATCAGGCTATATTACTGTAGCCAAAGATGTTTCCACCTGAATGTGTGGGTTAAATAGCTCTCTGGTATGAAAGACTTATATAATTAAAAAATGCTATTAATGATTTAATGGCATCTAATTAAACTACAATGTTAGCTAAAACAAGCATATCTGATTGTGATAAGAATAAATATACATGAGAATGGCCAATTTGTTAATTATTCTTCAATCTGACTTCTGATTTATTGTTTCTATTAAAGTACAAAGAATAAAAATTTAGTTCATTATTTTCCTTGCCAGGGAACTAAAACTTGTGATACCTTGCTCAAAAATAACCATCATTCCCTATAACAGTGGTTTTTGAGGTCCAAGGATTGCTGGAGTTCTTTGGAGATCTTTGCAGAGGAACTCTAACAGCAAAACTATAGTCACAGTAAACAGTAAATAACTACGATGTTATTTGATTTTTTTACTATGCTGGCACTTCTTATGATGGCAAAAGAGTGATGCTGGGTAAAACTGCTGGCACCTTTCCATAATTCAAGGCAAATGGAACCAAACTGTACTAGTCACTGTGTTCTTTTATTGACACTTTCTCGACAGTTGAAGAAGGGGAAAAAACAATTTCATTTTAAAATGTCCTTCACAAAGTAGTAAAGTGCATCATCCTCATTATTATTTTTTTGCTACTGGAAGTTGAACCCAGAGGCACTCTACCTCCAAGCTACATCCCCAGCCCTATTTTATTTTTTATTTTGAAACAAGGTCTTGCTAAGTTGCTGAGGGATGTCACTAAATTGCTGAGGCTTGCCTCAAACCTGTGATCCTCCTGTTTTAGCCTCCCAAATACAGGGATTACAGGCATGCACCATCATGCCTGGCAAAATGTGTCATTATTAAACCTCAATAGTTGAGTACACTTTGAAAAATACTGTGATAAGATGAGAAGTAGGAATAAAGCACTTCTGTTTCATACTGAGGTATGATGTCACAGAAAAGCCTCCTGTGGTTGCTTGAGTTGGGAGCTGAATAACTGCTTTTTTTTTTCTGGTACTGGGGATTAAACCCAGGGACATTCTTCCTCCAAGCTACACTCCCAGTCCTTTTTATTTTGAAACAGGGTCTCACTAGGTTGCTGAGAGTCTTACTTAGTTGCTGTCTTAGCCTCCTAAGTAGTGGGGGTAGAGGCATCGAATAGCTGCTTTTTAAAAATCAGAACACCATTTGAAAGATATGCATAAGTTAATGAACCAGTATTTTCCAAAATGTCAAATTATAATGCTATCAAATCATGCATGGGTAAATCCACTGAGAATACAAAGATAGACTGATGGATTTTAATATATTAACGCATAATAGATAATCCAATAAAAGGTCTGGCCTTTGCCCTCAGTTACTGGGAGGTGGTTTCTAGACCAATGAAATGTCCTGCCTAGTAGTATCTTTCTTTATCTGGGGGTGTTAGCCACCATATAGTCTAACAGTAAGACTTATGATGAGGGTTTTTAGTCACACAGTATCTGCTCTGCCTGTGGATGGGCTAGAGACAAAAGGTCAGCCAGTCAGGCAGTCATCCATGGAGCCCAGTGAACACCCTGGACATCCAGTTTCACATGAGCTGCCCTGGATGGCAATTCTCTATTACTGTCATACTTTTTACCAGTAATGTCCATGACTTTATGGGAAGAAGGCAACTGAAGCCCCATGTTTGGAACTTTCCTGGATTCTGCTGTATGTCCTGCTTCCCTTGGCTGATTTTAATCTGTAGCCTTTCCCTACAATAAACCATCCCCATGGGGCTGGAGATGTACCTCAGTGGTAGAGTGCTTCCTAGCATGCACCAGGCCCTGGGTTCCATCACCAGCACCACCAAAAGAGCAACAACACTAACTCATAACCACGAAGATAACATCATTCAGTGAGTTCTACAGTCCTTCTAGTGAATTATCAAACCCAAGGGTAGTCCTGGGACACCCCTAAACTCACAGTGGTATTTAGAAGGGCAGTTGTATAGACTGTGCCCCTAACTTAATAAATAGCTTATGAGAAATTCATTGACACGGTTTCATATTCCTCATTGCAATTAAGCTTTCTCAGAGGCTACCAGCTCTCAGGTTTGGGTACAGCATCAAAAGAGAGTCTTAGAATTATTTGAGAAGGCTGTAGGGATATTCCCCCCCCCCTTTAAAATTTTCTTCAACCAAAACAATAAAATCACTACAGATCGAATGCAGATGCAGATATGGGAAATGAGTTGAGCTCTATTAAATCAGATATAAGGAATTTTTGCAAAATGTGAAATAACACCACTGTTAGTGTGCATGTGTGTGGGTAATGGGGATTGAACCCAAGGCACTCTACCGCTCAGCTACAACCCCATTCCTTTTTATTTTTTTATTTTGAGACAGGGTCTTGCTAAGTTGCCAAAGCTGGCCTTGAACTTGCAATACTCCTGGTCTCAGCCTCCCAAGCACTGTGATTATAGGTGTGGACCACCATGCCTGGCTACTCTTCTACTTTTCTTTTTGTTTTGGAAAATATAGTTATTTTTCATCAAAATACTACTTATATTAATATACATTTTAAAAATAAATGAATAAATATTATATTTCTGTTTTTATTTATGATTTGGTAAATACTAATAAATATAACTTAAATAAATAAAAGCTCTTTGATGTCCTCATAATTTTTAAGAATGAGGAGTACTAAGACCAAAATATTTGAGAAATGCTCATCCACAAACATCAACAATTCTATCAGATAAAGCTTGTGAACTATAATATAAACATTAACAAAATCATCCTATTTTAGGTGCTTCCATTAATGTATCAGATATCTGGGTTTTCAAAGAAAAGACAGTAAAGCAGAGGTAGTTTTGTTCTTATTTCCTTTCACTTTTTAACAAAACTATAAAGTGGTCACATCAACTGGTAACTTTCAACAAACTTTATATGTTAAAGATCATATATAAGTTTTTAATGCATGGGAAATGAACAGAACTCAAATGCCAATAAATGGCAATTTGAGAACAGATATTTTTAAAGGCAACCTAATCAGGTAATATTTCAGTAACATAAGTAATAACTGTAATAATCCCCAACTGAATAGAAACAAATAAAAATACAAAATAATGCCAGGTAGACTAAAAGGAAGATACACGTGTGCATATTTAAGGTCACTTTCTATTTTTTCTAACTTTTTATCAGACTTCAAAATTCCCTTTTATGTTTCTCTAGGGACTTGAAAATGCTTCTGATTTGAAAACAAACATTGACTACTTTAGAAACTAAGCAGACAGTATAGTGGTTAAAAGAACAGAATTTGGAACTGAACAATTAGGTCAAATCACAATCTTCTTACTTCCTTGGTTAAGTTATTCAACTTCTCTAACCCAGAAATGCCAACACATTATGGGGTTACTGAGGGAATAAGAGTACGCATGTGATATACTTTACATAGAATCTGATGCAGAGGAAGTATTCAAAAGTTAGTTATTATCATTACAATATTTTTTATGAATATATCTTACTTTCAGTTCCTTCTCAAGTCTATCCACTTCAGCTCCTAAAGTATCAATAATATTTTCTCCGTGTTTAAGCATAAAGGTCTCTAGTTCTTCAGATGTTTTCACTTCTTGAATTTCCTATAAAGAAAACAAAATCAGGAAAACAAATTTTTAAGAAGTTATAGTGGTACACTTGATAATTCCTTTAAAAATTTTATAACAAACACCATTAAGTTTAATAAGAAATAAAAAACTTCAGGCATAGGCAATGGACCACTTATTTAAAAAAAATCAGTTCAAGAAAATTAAGTAAGTACAATGCTACACAGAGGTGTCACTACAAAATTATTGGCAAAAGAATATCCATGAAATAGTGTTGGGGCAATTATTGTTTTGTAAGGAAAAACAAATCTCTACTTCAGTCCATTAAATAAGGAACTCCAGGTGGATTAAATACTTAAGGGTGAACAACCCACAAAACTTTTGAAAAGAGTATTTTTGTGATAATGAGAAAAGGAAGGATTTTCCATGTAAGATCAGAAGCATAGAGGAAAAGAGTACAAATCTGACATTAAAATTAAAAACCATTTTAAATCTTCATACTATAAACTAAAGAAAGATACTTGTATACATACACTTGATGAAGGATTAGTATCCACCATATTAAAAAGAAAATGTTTACAAATTCTGTCAGAGTAATACAAATTAACTACAAATAGACAAAAACCCACGAAGCAATATAAAGGAATCCCCATGGCCAATTAATTTTAATGCTGCTCCAATCCCTCCTTCCTTTCCTTCCTCCTTTCCTCGCAGTACTGGGGATACTGAACCAAGTGCCTTGTGTATACTAGGCCAGCGCTCTACTACTGAGCTACATCCCCAGCCCTAAGATACTAGTTCAAACATATCATACTGGTGAAAAATTCAAGTCTGTCAATAAAATCTAGTAAGACTATGAAGCAACAGAAACAATGATATGCTGATGGTGAAAATGAAACACCATGGAAAATAATTTGGCAATATCTATGGTCTCCATCTATTTTACTTATTTATTTTTTGGTGTGTGGTACTGGGGATTGAACCCAGGGGCATTCTATCTGAGATTACAGGTATGTGTCACCATGCCCGGCTGGCCTTCATCTATTCTCTCTCTCTCTCTCTTTTTTTTTTTTGTGTGGTACTGGAATTGAACCCAGGGGCATTCTACCTCTGAGCTACACCCGCAGCCCTATTTTACTTTTTATTTTGAAACAGGGCCTTGCTAAGCTCCTGAGGCTGGCCTCAAACCTGTGATCCTCCTATCTCAGACTGTACTGGGATCACAGGGAGCGTATATAGCAGGGATATGCTGGACATATGGATGATTCACGCCTTGAGGCGGCAGCACAAGCTATCATCAAGCTACTCAGAACATCAATTTAAAGCTTATGAACAGCTTATTTCTGAAATTTACCATTTAATATTTTTAAAATGAGGTTGACTGAGGGTAACTGAAGCCATGTAAAGTGAGACTGCAAATAAGAGGTGTGTGTGTGGGGTGAGCCACTGTATTCTTAATAAAAGTGTAGATTCTGGAGTCAGAGGATATAAATTCATGTCTGACTCGCTACATATGGCTCTGAAACTTAGGCAACTTAATCTCTCTGTATCTTCATTTGCCTATATTTTATTTATTTGGTACTGGGGCTTGGACCCGGGGGCATTCTACTTCCGAGTTACACCCCAGCCCAATTTTATTTTCATTTTGAAACAGGGTCTTGCTAGGTTGATGAGAGTCTCACTACTTGCTGAGGCTGTCCTCGAACCTGTGATCTTCCTGTCCCAGCCTCCCAAGTACTGGGATTACAATCATGCACCACCACGACTGGCTTTCATTTGCCTACATTTTAAAATGAAAATGTAAAACCAGGCGTGGTGGTACATGTTTGTAATCCCAGTACTTGGGAGGCTGAGACAGGAGGATCGCAGGTTCGCAGTCAGCCTCAGCTACTTAGTGAGGCCCTCTGCAACTTACTGAGATCCTGTTTCAAAATAAAGAATAAAAAATAGGGATGGGGGTGTAGCTTGGAGGTAGAATGCCCCTGGGTTCAATCCCCAGTACCACAAAAAAGAAAATGTTATTTCTTTACCTCACAGTGTTTTTGAGAGTAAATTAGATAAAATATATAAATGCCTGACATATGACAAACATTAACAACTTAATAAGTTTGCTCTCTGCTCTCTCCTCCAACCCACTCTGTAGTAAATAAAAGGTTCTCTATCAAATTTTGGAACCTAAGAAGTAGATAGCTGCAGTGACTTTAAGACCTGTAAAAGAAGTCGTTTTGCTGGGCGTGGTGGCGCACACTTGTAATCCCAGTTCTTGGGAGGCTGAGACTGGAGGATCTGAGTTCACGGCCAGCCTCAGATACTTTGTGAGGCCCTCTGTAACTTGGTGAGACCCTGTTTCAAAATAAAGAATAAAAAATAGGGCTGAGGGTGTAGCCCGGAGGTAGAATGCCCCTGGATTCAATCCCCAGTACTGCAAAAAAAAAAAAAAGTAGTAGTTCTATTTATTTAAAAAGTATTTTTCTAGCCATAGGATACATAAGAAAAGGATAAATATGTAAACTTACTTGCAGCAATTGGTCAAAATCTTGTTTTTCCAAATATGATCTTGTAACAACTCGTCCATCAAAATCTACTTCTGCCTTAAATCTTACTTTACCTAATCCCATATCTGTGGCTTTAACATCATGAATTGCCCTGTAATCAATAAGAATGCATACAAATTTATATATACATACATACATACATATGTACATATATACTCTAATGGTACGAAGTCTAGAATTCCTGTTTTCTCCCCACCAGTGATGAATATGGACTAAGATGGCTTCAAAGTATTCAGCATTAAGAGTCACCTACCATTTTCTAAGTTTCATTATCCACACTTAGGTTTTTGTGCATAATGCCATACAAAGGTATAAACTGAACAGATATCATTTTAGGGCAGTTTCTATCCATATGATTTAAAGCCTGTGCATTGAAAATTTCAACTCTAAATTGTTTTTCTAAAAGTTGTCATGTTAACTCATAAACCTTTTTCCCATAGATGCATTTACCCCATTTCCTAAATACCACTTACAAAATTTTTTGTTGTTGTTGATAATAGTACTTTTAGAGTATACTAATCACTGTGTGCGTGTGTATGTGTGTGTGTTCTGCTGGAATCAAACCCAGGGCCTTGCACATACTACGCAAGTACTCTACCAATGAGCTACACTCCAGCCCTATTATAACTTTGATATTCACTAGCTTCTTTAAAAGTCTTCATACAACTCTGTGAAATACTCTAGGAATGGGGTTAATGATAACTACCACAAAGGCTTGGGGAGGTGACCAATGAGCTAACACATATATAAATGTTCTTATACATAACTTACTGCAGACAGAAAACAGGAACAGGAGCTGGGCGTGCTGGCGCACGCTTGTAATCCCAGTACTTTGGGAGGTGGAGACCAGAGGATCCGGGTTTGCAGTCAGCCTCAGCTCTCTCTCTCTCTTTCTCTCTCCCTCTCTCTCTCTCTCTACTTAGTGAGGCCCTCTGCAACTTCGTGAGACCTGGTTTCAAAATAAAGTATAAAAAATAGGGCCGGGGGTGTAGCGCGGAGGTAGAATGCCCCTGGGTTCAATCTCCGGTACCGAAAAAGAAAAAAAAAAAAGAAAACAGGGACAGGCATCTTCTGAGATGCTCCCAGTGATCCGATCCTGCCTCCTGTATCTGTTTGATCTCTTCTTGAACATGGGCTAGACCTAGTGACTTGCTTCTAACCAAGAGAATACAGCAAAGTGATGAGATATCATTTCCACTAACAGGTGACTAATCTTTTTTCCTGTATATTCAATCCCCATTGCCTTATTAGTTTGCATGTCTTTTTTTTTTTTGCGGTACCGGGGATTGAACCCAGGGGCATTCTACCTCCGAGCTACATCCCCGGCCCTATTTTTTATATTTTATTTGGAAACAGGGTCTCGCTAAGTTGCGGAGGGCCTCACTAACTAGCTGAGGCTGGCTGTGAACGTGGATCCTCCGGTCTCAGCCTCCCAGGTACTGGGATTATACGTGTGCGCCACCGTGCCCAGCTTAGTTTGCATGTTTTGATTAAGCAAACCGCCATGTTGGAGAGGCCCAAGTCAAGAAATTTCATGTTGCCAACAACTGCATGAGTGAGCTAAGCAGCAGCTCCTTCCCCGGGATGTGACACTTTGATTACGGTCAGTGAGAAAGACTGAAATAGGGGCCCATACAAGTGGTACCTGGATTCCTAACTCACAAAAATTGTTAGATAATAGATGTTGCTTAAACCACTAAGTTTTGGGCTAATATGTTATATAGCAGTAGATAACTAGTGTACTGTTTAAAACGTGCATGAATTTTCTGGATTATTTTTATTTTTTCCAACAATTTAATCCACAGACTTTTTGCAGAAAATTTCAAACTTGCCAGTCTTTCAGTTTATAGCTCCATTTTAGACATAAATTATAAACATATATGTATCAAACAGTAACATAACAGAGCACCAAAATACATGAAACAAAAACTAACAGAAACAGGGAGAAACAAATAATTCAGTAACAGCTGGAGACTTCAATACCCTACACTTCCAATAAATGGAGAGAACAAGACAAGAAGATCAACAGGAAAATTAAAATCTCGAACACCAACCAAACCTAATAAACATCTACAGAACATTCCATATAACAGCAGAATATATTTTCTTTTCAAGTACACATGGGATATTATCCAAGACACACTATATGCTATGCCATAAAATAAACCTCAGTAAATTTGAAAGGACAAAAATATAATATGAAGTATATTCTCCTACCACAATGGAATGAAATAAGAAATCAGTAACAGAAAATTTGGGAAACTCACAAATATTTAAAAATTAAATAATACATTCCTAAACGCATACACACACACACACACACACACACACACACACTCTGCATTATGTTAAAGAGATAGCTGCACTCCCACATTTTTTGCAGCAATATTCACAATAATCAAGATATGGAATCAATGTCGGCATCAATCAATGGGTAAATGGATAAAGAAAATATGGTATGCTGGGTGTGGTGGTACATGCCTGAAATCCCAGTACGTGGGAGGCTGAGACAGGAGGACAGCAGGTTTGAAGCTGGCCTCAGCAACTTAGTGAGACCTTGTTTCCAAATAAGAAATAAAAGGGTCTGGAGGTGTAGCTCGGAGGTAGAATGCCCCTGGGTTCAATCCCTAGCAACACACACACAATGGGATGTTATTCACCAATAAAAACCAATGAAATCCTGTCATTCATGAGAACATGAATAAGCACATTATGTTAAGAAAATAAGTCCAGCACAAAAGAATACCACATTTTCATTTATATGTGGAAGCTAAAAAAGTTGATTTCATACAGAGAGTAGAAGAGTGATTAGTAGAAGCTGGGAAGAGAGAAAGGGAGAGAAGGGATAGAGAGGATTGGTCAATAGGTAAAGGGTGCAGATAAAATAACTTCTAATGGGCTGGGCGTGGTGGCGCACGCTTGTAATCCCAGTACTTTGGGAGGCGGAGACCGGAGGATCCGGGTTCACGGCCAGCCTCAGCGCTCTCTCTCTCTCTCTACCTAGTGAGGCCCTCTGCAACTACGTGAGACCCGGTTTCAAAATAAAGTATAAAAAAATAGGGCCGGGGGTGTAGCTCGGAGGTAGAACGCTCCTGGGTTCAATCCCCGATACTGCAAAAAAAAACAAAACAAAAAACTTCTAGTGTGCTACAGTGCAGTGAGCTATCTATGGTTGCCAACAATTAATTTTATATTTCAAACTAGCTAGTAGAAAGGATTTTGAATGCCACCAACCCAAAGAAATGATAAATGTTTGAGGAGATAGGTATGCCAGTTGCTTTCCTCTGATCATTATATAATGTATGCATGTAATAAAATATACTGTATCCCATAAATACATATAATTTTTATGTGTCAATTGAATGTAAAAATACATATATTAAGAAAAATTAAATTTTAAAAGATAAATTAAAAATATTTTGAGATAATAAAAATGATTCAATATACCAAAATTTCTCTAGCATGCAGAGAAAGCAGTGCTTAAAGGAAAATTTATACTTATAAATGTATTAAAAAGGAAATAAAAGCTGGGCGTGGTGGTGCACGCTTATAATCCTAGTACTTGGGAGGCTGAGATAGGAGGATCCGGGTTCGCAGCCAGTCTCAGCTACTTAGTGAGGCCCTCTGCAACTTAGTGAGACCCTGTTTCAAAATAAAGAATAAAAAAAAGGGCTGGGGGTGTAGCTCAGAGGTAGAATGCCTCTGGGTTCAATCCCCAGTACCGCAAAAAAAAAAAAAAAAAAAAAAAAAAAAAA
>PVJS01008233.1:0-20067 GCA_004027185.1 Glis glis | reverse complement strand
AGCTCAGAAGTAGAATGCCCCTGGGTTCAATCCCCAGTACCTCCCCAAAAAAAGAAATAAGCCGGGCATGGTGGCACATGCCTGTAACCCTGATACTTGGAAGGGTGAGACAGAAGGATCACAAGCTCAAGGCCTACATGTACTAACTTTGTCAGTCCATGCTTCAAAAATTAAAAAATTAAAGCTGGGCATGGTGGTGCATGCTTGTAATCCCAGTACTTGGGAGGCTGAGGCAGGAGGATCACAAGTTTGTGGCCAGCCTCAGCTACTTAGTGAGGCCCTCTGCAACTGAGTGAGACCCTGTTTCAAAATAAAGAATGAAAAATAGGGCTGGGGGTATAGCTCAGAGGTAGAATGCCCCTGGGTTCAATCCCCAGTTCCACACAAAAGAAAAAAAAAAGGTAAGGAAAAAACAGAAGACTCAATACAATCAGGAATTAATGATGAGACATTACTACCAATCCTAAAGAAACAAAAAGGATTTCAAAGGAATATTGTGAATAGTTGTATACCAACAAATTAGATAATTTAGAATAAGAAATGGACAAATTTCCTAGAAAGATACAAACTACTAAAACTGAATAATAAACAAACCATCTGAAGTAGTCCATAACAAATGATGGAACTGGCAATCAAAAAAACTATACAGGAAAGCCCATCTCTAGATGGCTTCCCTGATAAATTCTACCAAATATATTTAAAGAAGTTAACATAAACTCTTCCAAAAATCAAAGGAGGAGGGAACACTTCCCAACTCATTCTGTGAGGCCAGTATTACAAGGAAAAGGTATTAATATGCATGATCTCACATTAAGTTACTAAGTCTAATACTGATTTTAAGAATGCTTGATGTCTAAAATTGATCCAACTAAGTATTTTTCAAGATTAAACATAGAGGGTGTAGAATATAAATCTAGTGCTGGGCGTGGTGGCGCACGCTTGTAATCCCAGTACTTGGGAGGCGGAGACTGGAGGATCCGGGTTCCCGGCCAGCCTCAGCTACTTAGTGAGGCCCTCCACAGCTTAGTGAGACCCTGTTTCAAAATAGGGCTGGGGGTGAAGCTCGGAGGTAGAATGCCTCTGGGTTCAATCCCCAGTACCACAAAAAAAAAAAAAAGAATATAAATCTAGTTTTACTAATTCCGATACACAGGTCATTCAAAAAAGACTTAAAACACTTCAATCATAACACAGAAGGGAAATATTGTTATGGTTTCTCCCCAGCAAAACTCATGTTGAGGCTTAATTCCTCAATGCAGCAGTGTTGGGAAGTGTGGACTAGTGGGAGGTGTTTGGGCCGGGGGTGGAGCCCTCAAGAATAGATTAATGCCCTCTCCTGGAAGTGAGTGAGGCTTCACTGGTTACCACGAGAGCAGGAGTGATAAAGCAAGGCTATCCCTCCTGTTTTATCTCTTCCATGTGTGCCTTCTTGCCCTCTCACTTTCCACCATAAGCTGAAGCAGCAGCTCAGCATGGCCATCTGATAGCAAACTTTTCTGCTTCCAGAACTTTGAGCGAAATAAATCTATTTTCTTTATAAATTACCTGGTATTCTGTTATAGCAACAGAAAACAGACTAAGACAAATACCTTATTTTAAAGTTCGAATAAATGAATATGTAGTAGAAAATTTAAAAAAAAATTGGGGGGAGTGGTACTGGGAACTGAACTCAGGCCTCCTGGCATGATAGGCAATTGCTCTAACACTGAGCCATATACTCAGTGCCCAAACTCAGATTTTAAAGGTTTTTTCTTCCACTTCATTTTAAAACCATACGGCTGCTAAATTTCACTAAAAGCACTATTAAAATTCTGTATCTTGAGCTGGGCGTGGTGGCGCACGCTTATAATCCCAGTACTTGGGAGGCTGAGACTGGAGGATCCAGGTTTGCGGCCAGCCTCAGCTACTTAGTGAGGACCTCCGCAACTTAGTGAGACCTTGTTTCAAAATAAAGAATAAAAAATAGGTGTAGCCCGGAGGTAGAATGCCCCTGGGTTCAATCTCCAGCACCGCAAAAAAAAAAAAAAATCTGTCTCTTCTGTTGATTATTTCTTTAGTCTTCAGTTCTTAGTTTTATACAATTTAAAAGATAGGGGCTGGGGTGCAGTTCAGTGGTAGAGCACTCGCCTTGCATGTGTGAGGCTCTAAGTTTGATACCTAGCACTGCAAAAACAAGAAGAAGAAGAAAGAGTATAGGGGAAAAAATTTAAAATAAACTAAAATCTATTTTCAAAGTCTATATAAATTACATTTACTTCAGTAATTATTTCCTCATAAATATTTTTTTTCCGGTACTGGGGATTGAACCCAGGGGCATTCTACCTCCAAGCTATACCCTCAGCCCTATTTTTTATTCTTTATTTTGAAACAGGGTCTCACTCAGTTGCGGAGGACCTCACTAAGTAGCTGAGGCTGGCCGCGAACCTGCGATCCTCCTGTCTCAGCCTCCCAAGTACTGGGATTGTAAGTGTGTGCCACCATGCCCAGCTCATAAAAATTCTTTAACATTTAATATATCCAATTTATTACAATGCAAATATAAGGCAAATATATGTGTGTGTGTGTGTGTGTGTGTGTATATATATATATATATATATATATGGTAAATATAAATATAAAGGTCTGATATTAACTGGTTCCACATTAAGGATACAATATTTTGCAAATTTCTATTCTCATTATATCATCTGAATAAGCCTATTCTAACAGTTAAAGACATATAAAATTTCAAGGGAAATTTATAAGAAATTTCCTAAGTGTACCTGTTTCCTTCCAAGATAGTAATTATGAAAAGTAATAGGTTAAAAAGTTCCAAAGCAATCCAAAACTTCCCCTGGAAGTTTGTTTATAAACCAAACATTTCTGCTTTCTAATGTTTCTGCAAGCCCTAACAGCATCACTAGAGTAAGGCTGACCTAACTGATGGGTCGTTCTCCAGGAGTTCAGTAAGCCGTTGAACTTGTTCTGGTTGGATGGATCTTCCTAGGAGTGCCTCTGTGTTAGTGTAGATGAGAAACGCCGACACCACGCCTAGTAAGGTGCCCACACCCAGAGAACCAAGGCTGTCATACAGTGGATTGCCTAAATAAAGCACATATGAAATCAGTGAATTAACATGTTTCATTATTTCAATGAGCTTTAGAGAGCAAACAACCAGGACTAGTAAATCAAAGGACTGGAAATTCATTCCTAATTCCTTTAGTTACCTCCTTTAATGACTCCTAATAGTTTTATTACATTAGGAAAAGGGGAAGAGTATAACTTGCTTCATATTATATAAGAGTATTATGGACTTAATTATTTAGGATCAGCTTTTTGCATCTGGTCATTACACAAGTGAAGATTCAGAGCATTTTCAGATGAGATACTATATACATATTAATAACATAATGAAGAGTCCATTTCTTTTAGGTATATTAATGGTACTTTTTCTACTCCAGATTAATAAAATTACTGTGAAATCAGAAGTTGAAATAAATAACCATTATTAACTAGCTACCAAAATGAGGATGGAACTGATTTAAAGAGAGTTAAGGAAATGTAAAGGCAACAGCAGTCATAACTGGCACTAAGAGTAGAAAAAGACAAATGAACAAGAGCCACAATATATATTAGAATTTTTTAGTTTATTAAAGTTCTCTCTCATATTATCTTAATAAACCTATGAAATTACTAGGACAAATATTATCTATATTTTTGTAAGTAAAGAACTTAAAAGTTTAAAGTGATTATAAAATTTAAGCCACAGCTAGAAAGGTTTAGAGTATTACAAAACTCTTCTACTAATACCTTTACTCATTTCTAATTTAGAGAAATTTGTAATTCACAGAAGCCTGAACATTTTTCTGCCCAAATATCTTACACAAATAAAACAATCTATTTGTTTAAATGTTTTCAATGATATAAGAAAAACATTCCCACATACTACAGAATTAAGTAGTATAAATAAAACACTTGTAACTTAAGAAATATTTACCTGTTAAAGAAGTAAGACCCATGCAAGTGGCCGCTATTGTTACTCCTAAGACTGCTGCAGTGTCCTCCAATAATATAACATTTGTACTAGGATCACGACTTTCCATTACTTAATCATTGGGGGAGAGACAGAAAAAGAAAATTTCTGAAATCTTCACTTGATACTATCAGAGGACATTTTATTAAGTACCATTTAAATCAAACTATAAATTAAGATAAAAATGTATGACAGACCATAATTTTAAAAACCCCGTTCAATACATACACTATTTCTTGGCTTACAGTTCAACAATAGTTGTAAAGTCACATCATTTTCTCAAGTTATGTAAGCACACATAGAAATACAGTAGTTCGTTGGAATCAAATCCAAATAGAAAGTATCGATGTGCTCAAATTGAACTACATTTCTCTTTTTATTTATTTATTTTTTTGCGGTATTGGGGCTGGAACCCAGGGGCATTCTACCTCCGAGCTACACCCCCAGCCCTATTTTTTTATTCTTTATTTTGAAACAGGGTCTCACTAAGTTGCGGAGGGCCTCACTAACTAGTTGATCCTCCTGTCTCAGCCTCCCGAGTACTGGGATTACAAGTGTGCACCACCACGCCTGGTTTACATTTCTCTTTTTAAGACAGTCAATATATTCGTTAAGGGCCACATAGGAAAGACACTGAGATATATTTTATATCCATCTATTAGGAACAAAGCAATAATTCTAGGTTATTTTAAGCAAATAAAAGGGAAAATTAAAATCTGGCTTCTAAAATACATACCATACTTATAAAATGACATTCCTTTGGCCTGAGCGCTCCTACGAAGTTCATTTATGGCAACAAGAAGTGTTGCTGAAAGACAAGCATTCATATCAGCAAGGAAGAAACCTCATGCCCCAAACTTTAAAAAATAGTATCTCAAAAGATAAATAAATTAGCACAACACTTTAATGCCAGAGTTGGCAATAGGAAAAACTTCTGTACTCACTGTCATTATCAAGACTCCAATTAATCATTACAATCAAACAAATCCCATATTTCTAAACCATAATCATTATACAGAATTACTTTAACAACGGCCTTAATTTACTGAACAGCCACTATTTGGCAGGCACCACACTAAGCACAATCACTCTGGTCCTCCCAACCTTTACAGGCAGGTGGTATCATCACCATTTCACAATCAAAGATGAAGGACCCCATAAGTATGTACAATTATGACCTCAACTAAAAATTATATTCATTTTAAAAACAGATGGACTACTGTACATAGAAAATGACAATGTGTCAGGGACAAACATACTTTGAGTACAGCAGTGAATTAGGCAGTTTCACTTGATATTAGCAGTTCTCTGTTATAATACTGCTATAGCTATGTATTTCAGGAATTTTGAAATATTCTTATTGCAAAAAGATACAGTTTTTTTCTTTTCTTTTTTGGTACTGGGGATTAGATCCAGGTGTGTTTTACCTCTGAGCTATCCCCCCAGCCTATTTTTATTTTTTATTTCGAAACAGGGTCTTGCTAAGTTGCTGAGGCTGGCCTTGAACCTGCAATCATCCTGTCTCAGTCTCCCAAGTATGGGGAATATAGGATGTGCAACCACACCACCCAGCCTTTTCTGGTTAACACTACTAAAACACAATTTTTAAAAACTCATGTAGTTATATTCTTATAACCCATTTCCAATGTTCTGAGCACTGTATGAAACTCAAGAACAAACATACTTTTCCCCTTGACCTCATACACTACAGGCACAATCACAGTACATTATACAAAGACTTTCCTCTCTAACGGTAGGCAAAACTAATATTCCTATTCCAAAGTTTCTAATAAAAATTCAATATAATTTAGCAAATATAATAATGTACTGCTGAATACATATCACTAAATTGAGAAGAAATATTTGTGATGGCACATACCTCCTTCAGATACCAATGATCCTGCTAAAATACAATATGCCTAAAAAATAGATAAAAGAATCACAAGTGTTTATGTATGAAGTTTGCAATGTCCAAGACACAAACAAATTCGAATTCAAGCTAGATGATAAGGATCTTTTTTTTTTCTTTTGTGGTACTGGGGATTGAACCCAGGGGCATTCTACCTCTGAATTATACCCCTACCCCTTTTTATTTTTTATTTTGAAACAGGTTGTGATAGTCAATCTAGGTTGTCAACTTGACCTGATCATGACACACCCAAGATCATGTGACTTTGGGTATGTAACAGCAGATTAAACAGAAAGCCCTGCCCTGAATGTAGGCAGCAGGATTCTGATAGGTGCGGACTTAGATAAAAGAGGGAGAAGCCGCTTAGAGCATGTGCGACTCTTTCCGAGGAAAACGCATCTGCTCTCGCCTGAGATCATCGGCTGCTGGCTTCGCCGTTTCTCTGAAGAGCTTCTTGATCTTCTCGGCCTCTAGCCCTTCGAACTGAAACTTCACCATCGTTTCTCTGAAGAGCTTCCTGATCTTCACGTACTGGACTGGGACTGAATTAGTGGTTGCTCCAATCCTAAGACTCCAGCTCTTAGACCGTTCGACCAGTCTTAGACCGTTTGACCAGCTACTGGTTCCTCTGACTCTCCACGTGCAGTAAGAACCTGGGACTACATTGC
The DNA here is from genome assembly GCA_004027185.1 of Glis glis. NCBI lineage: Eukaryota > Metazoa > Chordata > Mammalia > Rodentia > Gliridae > Glis > Glis glis. The sequence continues at coordinate 13,478 of PVJS01008233.1, read as the reverse complement.
TTCAAACTGTAAGCCCATCTGATAAATCCCTTTTTCAATATACTCATTCTTAATCTAGTGAACCCTGTCCAATACACAGGTCTTGCTAGGATGCTGAGAGTCTCGCTACTTGTTGGGGCTGTCCTTCAACCAGTGATCCTCCTCCGGTCTCAGTCTCCCAAGTAGTACTGGAATTATAGGCATGCACTCCTGTGCCTAATGATGATAAGGATCTTGATGGGGAACAACTTAAATGAGGACAATGACCTATGAATAAAAACATCTGAAATCTGGGGTTGTGGAACTAGATGCAGTTAAGATCCACACTCTTAACTCAAGTAACTTCTGGATTTTGTTTGGATGCCCAGTATGAAGAGAGTACTGACTCAGAAAGGCAAGAGGTTATAAATAGAATGGATTATTTCTTTTGGTAGCACCACTTCACTGAACTCCCAGGACATACTTCAATTAAATAAATAAATAAAGATGGGAAAAGAAGCTTCAGTCCAAGGTGTACAACAAAAGAGTTAACCTAGGGTCACAAATTTTCTTAAAAATTTTAATGACATTCCAACCAAACATCTATAAAATTTTCAACTTACCTATTTGGAACCCTAATAGGTAAGTTGACTCTTGAAACAGAGTCCAAAACTCTTATACATGTTTCAAAGAAACTGAGATCTTCTACAGTTAAGTGATGTGACTGAGTATGTAGAAATGATAGCAGAACAGGGACTAGAATATAGGCTTGCCAGTCTCAGTTCTAGGCTCTTCCAACTGAATTTTACTGCAAACCTGAAATTAATTACTACTACTACTATAATTAAGATAGTAGCTAAACTTTCAAACAGCATTTTTTTTGGGGTGGTGGTGGTACTGGGGACTGAATCCAAGGGCATTCTACCTCCAAGCTACACCCCCAGCCTAGTTTTATTTTTTATTTGGAAACAGGGTCTCACTAAGTCGCTGAGGCTAGCTTCAAACCTATGATCCTTCTGTCTCAGCCTCCCCAGTGCTTGGGATTACAGGTGTGTGCCACCACGCCTCGCTCTACTTTTTATTTTTATTTATTTAATTTTTTCCAGTACTGGGGATTGAACCCAGGGGCATTCTACCTCCGAGCTACACCCCCAGCCCTATTCTTTATTTTGAAACAGGGTCTCACTAAGTTGCAGAGGGCCTCACTAAGTAGCTGAGGCTAGCCACGAACCTGGATCCTCTGGCGTCAGCCTCCCAAGTACCAGGATTATAAGCGTGTGCCACCATGCGCGGCGTATTTTTTATTTTGAAACACGGTCTCACTAAGTTGTGGAGGGCCTCACTAATTTGCTGAGGCTGGTCTTGAACCTGCAATCCTCCTGTCTTAGCCTCCCAAGTACTGGGATTATAGGCATGCACCACCATGCCTGGCTCCAATAACTTTTTAATATTTCACCTCCTTTCTGATTTAAGATGGACTTATCACCCAATAAAAGGAGAATGTATAAATCAGATATAAGGATTCCAAAATAATACCTAATAAACTGGCTTATGGTGTGTTGAATTTTTCTTTTTTTGGTACTGAGGATTGAACCCATAGGCATTCTACCTCCAAGATACACCCTCAGCCCTATTTTTGGTTTATTTTGAAATAGGGTCGTACTAGGTTGATTAAAGTCTGACTACTTGCTGAGGCTGTCCTCGAACCTGTGAGCCTTCTGTCTCAGCCTCCCAAGTACTGGGATTACGAGCGTGCACCACCACGCCTGGCTGTGTTGAATCTATTTATTTAACAAAGGCCTATAGTCTAATGGAACCCTATTTGGTTACTAAGAGACACCCGAGCTATTAGAAGCCTTAAAACTTACACACAACTGAAAATTTAAGTAATAATATCTAACTTCAGAAACTATTCTGCCTCTGTAAAGTGAGGTACAAATTAGATGAATGTTAGGACAAAGAGGTATTGTGTGTATAAAGTGGAAAAACCTTTTCAGAATGGAGAAAGTATATGTTTAACTACATAAAATGCTTTACTATGGAACAAAACTGGCTAATAAAAAACTGTAGGAAACTAGTTAATAATATGTAAGTAAGTCTAGTTTAATGAGATTGTTATGACACAGATTTGCATGGTATAACAAGATATTAAAATGAGACCGATTCTGTCCTATGACCCCGAAATAGGTTACAAGTACCCCTATATTCCAAAATGAGGTACTGTAGCACTATTTCGGCTTCATGAAGACGGTGGCTAGACTATACCCTAGCTATACACCCACTACACCACTTCAGAAGAGCTGGGGGTTAAGGATACCAAAAACCAGGACTTCTTTGGTGAAAGCTGTTGAGCTGTGGAGATTACTCAGATAGCTTGATGTATGTCCTTGGTAGTCTGGAGATTACGAGCAAACTGTGTCTGATACATACTTGAATAAGAAATCTGTAGGCAAGGCTACTGACTGAAACTGGTTTTATCAGCAGAGAAGGTGACTGTATTTGGAAAAACACCTGCACGCTCATAGAAAGTGTGCTAAAAGATGCCTAACATATTAGGTCCCAGATATGGAGCCTGGTGTTGGAGTACTGGAAAAAGATCAATTGTCCTAAAGGTATTCTTGCCAAATGCAGGGCAACCTCAAATATGTCCGGCATTATACCAAGAGATATGGAAAGTGAGAAGGGTGCTAGTGAACAATTTGAGCTTATTAAGGGAGTTAGTCAGAGTAGCCAAGCAGTATAATCTCCAGGAAGTACCCACAAAAGAAAAAGGTGGTGTTAAATATCTAAACAAGCCATAGAAAACCACAGTAAAATAAAACTGCGGTGTCAGTACTTTTTTGTTCCCTATCCCAACCTTGGACACTGCCTACAGGGAGAAGAGAAGGGGAGAAGAAGCCTTAGGTAGGGCAACACAGAAGGCAATGTCCTTCCATCTTCCAAATTCCCCAGTGCAGGCATCCTACTGAAAGGGCTCTAGGATGAGAAAAGTAGATACTTTAAATGTAGTTCCAACTTATGACTAGTAACATGGGACTGGATATCTTAATTACTGATATGAAACTATTCTTGGAACTAAAAGTGAACAGAGGTCTTTTTGTTCTTCAACAGTATCCGAAGAAATCAACAGAACTGCCCAAGATTTTAATGGAGGAGGTCAGGCTTAAAATTTGTACCTACAGGCCAGGTGTGGTGGCACACGCCTGTAATCCCAGTACTTTGGGAGGCGGAGACCGGAGGATCCGGGTTCGCGGCCAGCCTCAGCTCTCTCTCTACTTAGTGAGGCCCTCCGCAACTTCGTGAGACCTGGTTTCAAAATAAAGTATAAAAAAAAAAAAATAGGGCCAGGGGTGTAGCGCGGAGGTACAATGGCCCTGGATTCAATCCCAGGTACCGCAAAAAAAAAAAAAAAAGTACCTACAGAGATCCTCCTGTTCAATACCAGCAAATATTACATGAATTTAGAGGTCATGTCCAATCATGTTCTAGAAAACACAATTGCAGATATATAACCCCATATTATACAGTCAAGAAGGTATGCTCTTCCTTTTCTTTAATACCAATATGACAAGGGCATTCTACTATGTTCAATCGTTATGTCATAATATTTCAAAACTGAGAGGGGGGAACAAAGAGGATTACCCATAGGAAGGATTCAATTGGTTGAGGATGAAGCAATCCCATTACTCCATGGTACCAAGAGAGTCCTGCACCCATCATGAAAATACCAACACCACTAATTAGTGAAGAAATGTAGCGCATATTTGAAAATCCATACCTGAAAATGAAAAGAATACAGTTTGCAGAAACAAAAATGGTTTCCTTTTAAAATATATGCTTAATAGGTTGATGAAAAAGAAAACAATTCTTAGAATATCAAGATGTGACAGTTTTATTTTATATCATTATTATTATTATTAATTATTATTATTACTGTACTGGGGATTAAACCCATGGGCATTCTACCTATGAGATACACTCTTTGCCCTTTGTATTTTTAATTTGAAACAGGGTCTCACTAAGTTGCTGAGGCTGGTCTTGAACCTGTGATCCTCCTGCCTCATTCTCTTTTTTTATTTTTGGTACTGGGAATAAAACTCATGGTCATTCTACCTCTGAGTTACACTCTCAGCCCTATTTTATTCTTTATTTTGAAACAGGGTCTCACTAAGTTGTGGAGGGCCTCACAAGTTGCTGAGGCTGGCCGTGAACCTGCGATCCTCCTGTCTCAGCCTTCCAGTACTGGGATTACAAGCATGTGCCACCACGCCTGGCCTCATCCTCTTAAGTACTTGAATTACAGGTATGTGCCACAGTGCCTGGCTTTATTGTGTGTGTGTGTGTGTGATTTCTTTCTGCTTTTTTTTTTTTTTTTGGTACTGGGGATCTAACCCAGGGGTACTCTACCTCTGAGCTATAACCCTAGCCCTTTTTGTTTTTTATTTTGAAACAGGGTCTCACTAAGTTGTTGAAGGTCTCACTAAATTGTTGAGGCTAGCCTTGATCCTCCTGTCTCAGCCTCCCAAGCACTGGGATTAGAGGCATGCACCACTGCGCCTAGCTAGTTTTATTTTTAAATTAAATGTAAGTGCCAAACTGACATCTAATTAGAAAAAAAATCAATATATAAAGTGGAACAAACTGCAAGATATTTGAAAATATATAAAAATAAAGTAAATATCATTTAATTCAGGTATTTCCTAATCCCTTTTCTATATGGCTTATTTTGATTTAGTAGAGCTTCTTTACTATCATGTTGTTCCATAGATGTTGGTAAAATTAATTTTTAAAAATACATTCAGATGTTTAATGAATGGGATAGCATTCAAATGTCCTTGTAATGAAGCTTCAAATTGAATATTTTGGTCTTGTGGTACAGTAAATCTATGATTTATATTACCTATAATTTAATGCTCAATACTAAACAGTGAGCACAATACTTTATTGCTGGTTCTAAACAGGTTTACAACATAGAAACTGTCACCCACTACTAGAACCAAGAGCTTCAGTTTTCTGGGTGTTTCCATGGCTAATTTCTTAATATATCAATTTTTTCAAGCATATTTGATCAAAATGTACATTAACTTGTAATATTATAAGTATCAATACAATACAATACAATTAAGGCAGTTCAAAAACATGACATGTTATAAAAGAAAAAGAATCACTCATTCATAAAAATGATTCCTGGCAAATTTACATCCAAATCTAAACTTCAATGCACCCTTGTAGCAGATGCAAATTCAAACAAGAATTCTTAAAAACTACTACTTGAATTCTTTTTTTGCAAAGAAACAATCTTGCCATAGAGAATTCCCATTTTATAGATGTGGTAATATTTTACTAGATTGATTTAGAAGAATTTACTTTCTCTCAAGTTTCCTGGAAAGCAATATAGGATGTACATCTGTTTAAGTTAACTGGGATCTGTTACCCCAGCACTTGGAAGGCTGAGACAGGATGAATGCAGGTTCAAGGACAGCCTCAGCAATTTAGCAAGGCCCTCCCCTACCTAGTGAGACCCTATTTCAAAATAAAAAAATAAAAGCAGGGCTGGGGGTGTAGCTCAGAAGTAAAATGCCCCTAGGTTCAATCCCTAGTACCAACCACCAAAAAAAAAAAAAAAAAAAGGGCATCACTTTCATTTTAGGTGTTTTCAAGGAATTTGAAGGCTTTTATTGAAAATTTTACCAGATCCGCAATGTTCAATATACCACATCACCAGTCACATGTAGCTACTCAAATTTAACTTAATTAAAATATAGATCAAAATTTGGTTATTCATTTGCTCTGGTTGTGTTTCCAGTGCTCAGGAGCCACATGTGGTCAGTGACTCCCATATTGGACAGATATAAAATATTTTCATTATTGCAGAAAATTCTATTGGGCATCACTAAAGTAGATTATGAAAATACCTTAAGAAATCTTCACAACCCAAAACCTAAAATTTTAATATTCTGATCTTAAATCTTTGGTATAGAAAAATGGTCAGAATTTTTTTTCACCCTGGAAAGAGTAAAACATTGTAATGCTGTGTACCTAGCAGACTAAAGAACTACTTGTTCTCAATACTAGCTTGTTGATAATTATAGAATATTAAAAATGTTAACTATAACGGGAGTGCCTTCATTTCAAATAAGGAAAGGTACTTATAAAGCATAAATATGGACACCTTTACAGAAATAAAAGTGCATTTTTCCCTTTAAGATTGATCAAATTCTATTAATGAAGCTAGTCAACGTAATGATGATTGTGAACTTCAAACATTTTAGATGGTTGCTAATAGAAGCCACAGGAAAAAAAAATCTATTGAATAACTGATATGATTCAAAACAACATATCCTAAAAGTATATTCATTTTACAAATACATAATTTTTGAAATATTAACAGAATATTTCTAAATCACAATAAAAGGATTAAAATAAGTATTTATTTAACAAAGTTATCACAAAATTTTAGATTGGGCAGCCCATTCTTCCAAATCTAAAATATATGTTTCCTTAGGTCAAAATAAAACAGAACTCTAAGATCAAAATATGTGCTTTCTTATCAAATATGGAGAAGACAAGATCTCCATGATGTTATAAAGTGTAAAAATAAACCCCATTTTAAAATTATATTTCGAATTTAATTTGACACAGCACTGAGTCCTGCATTTTAGAAACTGCAGTCACAAACTGCAGATAAATAAATTGCAGGAGATTTCTGAAATTCAGTTGCTTTGATTTCAATGACTAGTCGCCAAAAAACAAACAAAATAAAAGCAATATCCTTACGGATGAGAAGGATCTGGTGTTTGAATGGATTTACTGATGCCCAATGCTAGTAAACCCTATGGAGAAGAAGGAAAAAAGGTAAATAATCATCAACATATTATATGATATAGTCAATTTGGAGGGTATAAGCTGACAATAACATAGAAACACTTAACATACATATGCACGTCAAATAGCCCACCAATCTGGTTCCCAGTACTTAAAAACAAACCCAAAGGAGTTCAAAACAACACTGTTTATAGAGATAAAAAAATGAAAGCAACTTAAAAATCCATCCGTTGGGAAGGAGAAAACAAATGATAAACCATATGTTACAAGTTCATTTTATTTTATTTTATTTATTTATTTTTGCGGAATTGGAGATTGAACCCAGGAGCATTGTACCTCCGAGTTACACCCCCAGGCCTATTTTTTATTCTTTATTTTGAAACAGGGTCTCACTAAGTTGCAGAGGGCCTCACTACATAGCTGAGGCTGGCCACAAACCTGGATCCTTTTGTCTCAGCCTCCCAAGTACTGGGATTACAAGCATGCGCCACCATGCCCTGCACAAATTCGTTTTAAAAGAATGAGGTGGGGGTGGGGCTTTCTGTACTAACATGTAAAAAAGTTCTAGATGTACCACTAAGTGGAAGGCAGAAGAAAAGCAAGTTAGGGGAGTACACACAATATAGAACAACTAATGTTTTGTAAGGTTTATAAACTACCTACAATATAAGCACAGGAAGAGATCTAAAAGAACATATATTTAACTCTTCATAACTCTCGAGAAGTTTGATTAGTCTGTAATATTTCATTTGTTTACAAGATGAACTTGTATAACAGTACAAACAAAAACTGCAAAAAGTTTAAACAGTAAGTATTGTGTGTGGATGCATACATTTCTAGTAAAATTGCAAAACCATGCACAGGAAGTAAACACATCAATGTATATATGGCAATGATTATCTGAGGAGTAGAAGGGAGGAAATAAAGAACTTCTTACTAGGCATGGTGGCACATGCTTGTTATCCCAGTGCTTGGGAGGCTAAGACAGGTTCAAGACCAGACTCAGCAACTTAAGAGAGACTCTCAGTAACCTAGTGAGGCCTTTCAAAAGAAAAAATAAAAAGGTCTGGGGGTGTAGCTCAGAGGCAGAATGCTCCTGGGTTCAATCCTCAGTACCACAAAAAAAAAAAAAAAAAAAAATTATTTCTTGGCTGGGAGTGAAGCTTAGACATCAAATGCTTGTCTAACATGCACCAGGACCTGGGTTCAATCCCCAGCATGGCCAAGAAAAAAAATCATTTCTAAAAAAAAAATCTAAAATAAATATGGCAAATTGCTAACGTGTTTAAACCTAGTCACCAGATTCCCAGACCTTTCCTCTTTTCTTGCCTTCATGGTTTCTTCCTTTCTTGAATTTCTAAATTTTATTTTATCCATTGTTAAACAGTTATCTACTGGAAACTCTCAGTATTAGTATGCTTGCTACTAAGTTTTTTTCCTTCTAATTTGATATGAATTTAGAAATATATAAAAAGGCTGGGTGTGGTGGTGCACACTTGTAACCCCAGTACTTGGGAGATTGAGACCGGAGGATCGGGGTTCCTGGCCAGCCTTAGCTACTTAGTGGGGCCCTCCGCAACTTAGTGAGACCCGGTTTCAAAAAAAAAGAATAAAAAATAGGACTGGGGGTGTAGCTCGGAGGTAGACTGCCCCTGGGTTCAATTCCCAGTGCCAAACAAACAAACAAAATATATAAAAAGAACTACCTTGTTAGAACTACTCATTTAAGAAGAGTACAAAGACTCTGAGTGAATTCCCTATGTGCGTTTTATTTGATTGGTCTGGGGCCTTTCGTTTTTGTCAGCAGACAGGTAAAACTTCTAATAACTAAATTCTTAATACATGAGCTTTCTTGAAAACTATTTTTCTAGTAAAATATACAGATAATAAATCACCTTGAAATGGCTAAAATAAATATATACTGGATTTTTATGTTTTGATACTGGGAACCCTACCCTACATATATGGAATATCACAAGTTGTTTTTTTCTTTTTAATTTTTTTAAGGATTCCAAAGGAAAAGGAAGTAAACTACCTAAAACAAAGATGATGACATCTCTTTGGAAATTAAACTAAGAGAATAAGAATAAATTAAAAGAAACATAAATCTCTTAAACCTATACATTAAAATAGTGATGAATTCACATTATGCAAATGTGTGTATATATACATATGTATATAATATTTATGAAATATTCAACAAGTATTCTACTACTTTGAAATCCTTAATATTCAGGTTGGTTTACAATAGTCTGGGATATCATCATCTATTTTATAAAATGACTTTTACCATATTTATTAATCTTATAAAAATCAGACATCACGGCTCATCCTTAATCCTGTTCTCTTAGAGGTAGGGTGGAATCAGAGTGATGTTTGATATGTGTCCTTCCAGACCACTTCCTACACATTTGTCTCACACACACACAGCAGTTAATGTACATAAAACCCACAGAGCATGTATTTGATCTGCAACAGTGAGCACCGAAGTCTAGTGGCTAACAAGTATTATCAGTGCTCCCTGCTCCACAACCAAATCTCTTTTCTATCATCCTTCAGTACCATACTATCACACAGCTGCTTCAGTGCTGCCTTGGCAGGTCTTTCTAGCTATTTTATGTGTGCATGACCTGCTTACAAGACAGAGAAAGGACGGTGTCTCTAAACACTACACTGCACACTCAAGTATTCAATAAATTCAGGTGAGTTAATATTAAATAATGTGTGGTATATTACTTAGCAGAAAAGCTTTCCAAAATGTACTATCACAGAACTGGGAAACTAAATTATCATTAGAGATACAGGTCTAATTTAAAACTTGGAGGTGTTTTCATCTCTCAAGAAGTGAAGGAAAATATTATGGAATAAAACATTGCAATGAATTAAATATTTTAAATGTTACATTCAAAAGAAACAATATCCAAAAGGACATGAGAAATAGGAAACTAAGTTCAGTGAGGTCAAGTTAAAATCTTTTCCATCAAAGCCTTTCTGAAGACTCTAGACATATTCTTCACTCAGTTCTCCAAGCCCTCGAGATCACATAGTCTTCAGTTTTTACTTATATCTTGTATTGTTGTTTAATTCTTTATAAAAATTCATTTGTTTTTCTGGTTACAAAACTAATACATGTTCATTATAAAGAAATTCAAGCAGTATTGGAGAAGGGAATATTTAAGAGTCTGGAGTATGATTCACAATGTCTGTATATAGGTTTTTTTTTTTTTGCAGTACTGGGATTGAACCCAGGGGCATTCTACCTGTGGGCTACACCCCCAGCCCTATTTTTTACTCTTTATTTTGAAACAGGGTCTCACTAAGTTGCGATGGGCCTCAATAAATAGCTGAGGCTGGCCGCGAACCTGGATCCTCTGGTCTCAGCTCCCAAGTACTGGGATCACAAGCGTGCGCCACCATGCCCGGCCTGTATATAGTTTTTTTTTTTTTTTGCGGTACCGGGGATTGAACCCAGGGGTGTTCTACCTCCGCACTACACCCCTGGCCCTATTTTTTATACTTTATTTTGAAACCGGGTCTCACAAAGTTGCGGAGGGCCTCACTAAGTAGAGAGAGAGAGAAAGAGACCGGGAGAGAGAGAGAGAGGGAGAGCTGAGACTGGCCGTGAACCCGGATCCTCCGGTCTCCGCCTCCCAAAGTGGGATTACAAGCGTGCACCACCACATCCGGCCCTGTATATAGTTTTTAATGATGCTTTTGTGAATATGTTTGTGCCAGATTTCAGAGAATGGGACATGTTTAAAAATATAATGTCTTTTTGCACTTTTATCTTATGGGGATTTTCTAACATAGAGATAGATAATGCAATGTAAAAAAACCTGACAGACCATTTCAATAAACTCCACTCATCCATCACTAGGTGTCAACAATTATAAATACGCTACCAGACCTACTTTATCTAATCCATACATATTCCTTTATAAATTTTTTGAGGTAAATTCTAAGCATCATATCATTTCATCTTTAATTACTTTAGATAAATCTCTAAAAATACCTAGGCCTTTTAGAAAATAAAGCCACAAGACTATCATCAGACTTCTAAAATTAATATGAATCCTACTGTTAATATTTAATATTATCAAATACTGACTCAGTAATGACATTTCCATCTATGAAAGTTTTTATTTTTGAGGTAAAATTCACATACAATGAAATGCACACACCCCTGTAACATATTCCTATCAAGACAAAACCTTTCCATCGTTCCAAAAAGTTTCCCTGGGCCTCTTTTCAATTTTCCCCCACATCGTAAGCAACCATTTAAAAAAAATTTTTTTAATTAAAGATTATATTGAACCTTCTTTCAGTATATTGCTAGAGATGCATATATGTTACTAATGGCTAAGTAGTTTATTTCTTTTTATTGCCAGATAATATTCCATTGACTGATTATACTATAATCTGTCCACTCTGCTGTTGATGGGCACTGGGTAAATGCCAGTTTTCTGGTCATTATAATTAAAGTTACTATAAACATTTGTATATGAATCTTTTGTGGACAAATTCTGTTTCTCCTGAGTAAATACTTATGAGTAGAATTGCTGTGTCACAGGTAGACATATGTTTATAGGAGAATGCCAAACATTTTCAATGGTGTACCATTTTATGTTCCACCAGCAGTGTTTAAGAGACCTTCGCTGCTCCCTATCTTTACCATTTGTTTGACATGCTTTCTAATTTTAGCCATTAGAAAGTGTGAATAGAGGTGGGTGTTTTGTGGTTTTATTATACATTTCCTGATGACTAACAGTGTTAGCACTTTTTCATGTATATCCACTGGCAACCATTCATCTTTGTGAAATACTTGCTCAAATATTCAGCCTTAAAAAACAGTTGAGAGCTGAGTGTGGTGGCACATGCCTGTAATCCCTGTACTTGGGAGGCTGAGACAGGAGCATCACAGGTTCGCGGCCAGCCTCAGCTACTTAGTGAGGCCCTCCACAACTTAGTGAGACCCTGTTTCAAAATAGAGAATGAAAAATAGGTCTGGGGGTGTAACTTGGAGGTAGAATGCCCCTGGGTTCAACCCCCAGTACCACACACACAAAAAAAGAAATAGGTTTTGTGAATTTATTCCCAGTCTATGGTCTGCCTTTTTATTTGTTTAAGGGTGTTTTTTTTTTTTTGTGGTACTGGGGATTGACCCCAGGGGCATTCTATTTCCAAGCTACAACCCCAGCCCTATTTTTCATCCTTTATTTTGAAACAGGGTCTCACTCAGTTGTGGAGGACCTAAGTAGCTGAGGCTGGCCGGGAACCTGGATCCTCCAGTCTCGGCCTCCCAAGTACTGGGATTATAAGTGTGCACTGCCACGCCTGGCTAAAAGTGATTTTTAACTGGGGGGGGGTACTGGGGATTAAACCTGGGGCATTCAACCTCCGAGCTATACCCCAGTCCTATTTTATTTTTATTTTTAAACAGGGTCTCGCTGGGTTGGTGAGAGTCTTACTACTTGCTGAGGCTGGTCTTGAACCTGCGATCCTTCTGTCTCAGCCTCCCAAGTACTGGGATTACAGGCGTGCATCACCATGCCTGGCTCTAAGGGTGATTTTTAATAAGAAAAAGTTTTAAATTTTTATGAAGTTTAATTTGTAAACTTTTTTTCTATTTACAGAATCTGTGCCTATCCAAGAGAATGTATTTTCCTGTTTTCTTTTTTTTTTGGCGGTACTGGAGATGGAACCCAGGGGCATTCTACCTCTGAGCTACACCCCCAGCCCTATTTTTTATTCTTTATATTGAAACAGGGTCTCACTAAGTTGCGGAGGGCCTCACTAAGTAGCTGAGGCTTGCCGTGAATCTGTGATCCTCCGGTCTCAGCCTCCCAAGTACTGGGATTACAAGCATGCGCCATCATGCCCGGTTATTTTCCTGTTTTCTTCTAGAATCTTCATAGCTAGCTTTTATATTTGGGCCTATGACACACCTCTAATTTGCATACAGTGTGAGGTAGGGGGTCAATGTCCCTTTTGTCCCCATATATATATATATATGTCCCCACATATATATAATTTTTCTAACAGTGTTTTTATTATATTTTATGGTGCTGGGGATTGAACCCAAGGACATTCTACCTCGGAGCTACACCCCAGCCCTATGTTTTAGTCTTTTTTTTTTTTTTGCGGTATCGGGGATTGAACGCAGGGGCGTTCTACCTCCAGCTACGCCCCCGGCCCTATTTTTTATACTTTATTTTGAGACCGGGTCTCACGAAGTTGCGGAGGGCCTCACTAAGGACAGAGAGAGAGAGAGAGTGAGAGAGAGAGAGAGAGAGGGAGAGGGAGAGAGAGCGAGAGAGCTGAGGCTGGCCACGAACCCGGATCCTCCGGTCTCCGCCTCCCAAAGTACTGGGATTACAAGCGTGCGCCACCACGCCCGGCTTTCTAACAGTGTTTTTATAAAAAAGTTTCCTTTCTTCAATGAACTGCTCTGGCACCCCTGTCAAAGTAAACTAGCATGAAAATGTTCTTATGTTAATACCTCATCATCCAAATTACTAGGCTTTAGTAAGTTTTGAAGTCCTCCATCATTCTTCCTCCCCTCCCTCCCTCCCTCCCCTCCCCCTCCCTCCCTCCCTCCCTCCTTCCCTCCTTCCTTCCTTCCTTCCTTCCTTCCTTCCTTCCTTCCTTCCTTCCTTCCTTCCTTCGTAATGGGGATGGAACCCAGGGATGTCCCA
>PVJS01008232.1:0-53757 GCA_004027185.1 Glis glis | reverse complement strand
CACACACACACACACACACATACACACACACATACACACACAAGAAATGCTAGAATAAAACCATTTTGCAACAAGCAATGTTATCATCGATATCCACGGAGAATATCAATAGATAAAACTATCGAGTGAAATATTACTAAACAACAGGCTATTTAGAAGGTCTCAAGGTATTACATCCAGATTACTAATTCCAAAAGGGTGAAAGCAAGCTTTCCCAAAGGGAAGATGTAGTGGTCATCCCTCAACAGGTGATCAAGCTCTGCACATCAGGGAGAAGGCCAACCTGACACGAGGTGACACATATGCCCGCTGTGAAGCAGAATGAGCCACTGTCAAGTACTCATGCTCAAAGTACTTAAAGTGACTACCAGGAAGGAATAATGAGAACACCTGGGAAAGAGCAACCATAAAATAAGGGGACTAAAAATGGTGTGGAGAACTCATAGAAATTAAAAAACGGCACACCACCAAAGACAATGCTGACTCTTGATGGGATCTGGGGTCCGATGAGATGCAGCTAGAAAAGACATCCCAGGAGCAACTGTAGAAATTTGAATATGGACTGTATATGTATTAAATTCATTTTCATAGGTATGATTATAATATTGTTTTACAAGCAAATATTCTTGTTTGCAGGAGATGCATACTGAAGTATTATGGGGTGATTTGTGTGTAATTTATCTTCAAATGGTTAAAAAAAAAAAAAAGCATGTGCATGTGGCCCGCAAGAGAGAAGGGGGGGATGAGAACACATGTGCCCGCGTACATGCTAAATAAGCCAAATTTGATGTTATACTATTAGTTACAGGTAATTATCTGGAACTTTCCTAAACTTTCTCTAAGAATCTTTATAATCAGGGAAAAAATCATTTTTCAAAACAGCAGAAATATTTCTTATATCTGATTTGGGGGCACTGGGGATTGAATTCAGGGGCATTCTACATCCAAGCTACACCCCTGGCCCTGTTTTTATTCTTTATTTTGAAACAGGGTCTCACTAAGTTTTAGAGGGCCTCATTAAGTAGGTGAAGCCCACTCCTGTCCAACTCAAATTTGCAAATCATTCTCACACTAAGCAACTTCAAAGGGAAGCTTCTAAAAAGTGAAAAGATAAACACATCAAAATTATCCTTTACAAAAACTCAGGAAGAGAAATTTTATTTATATCTTATTACTACCAGTAGATATCCTCTACTCTAAGTTTCCTTTCCCCAAGCTTTCCCTCAAGGACATGTCTTAAGGACAATTTTCTTCCCAAGCACATCATCAGTTCCCCCCACCACCCCATTCTTACCTGCATTACAGATGAAAAGGCTTTCTTTTCTCCTACAGTCTCTAGTGCTTTGTAGGTGGCACATAAGTAGAGGAGTTTAACTTCATCTTTTGCAGATGAGCTAAATTTACTAAAAATCCATTTGAAGATCTTCTCAGCCTCATAGCTCAGAGAAGCACAAAGAAGTCCAAGACAGCAAGCTCCCTCCTGTCTCAACTCCTGAAGCAATTTGCTACTGTGTTTATTTTAATGCAAACGAAATAAAACACACAAAAGGTGTAAGCTTTCAAAGATGACAAGAATGACAATCTTATAAAAGAACATCTCAGATTTTTTTTAAAAAATTTAAGTCATTTTTAAAAGTTCAAATTACATAAAAGGTTGAAATTTTACTGAATCTAAATACTGTATTCACTCTATCTTGCAGCACTCAAAAGTACCTTTCTCAGACATAAGATTTTCTTTTACAAAATCAATTATTAACGAATGGTCAGGAAAGGGCTCAAAAGTACCAAAATTCAGGCTTCAAATTCCATTTCAAACTAAATGATTCACAGAAAAAGGCAGCAACAAAGTATTAGATAAAATACACTTTATATAGTATTATATATAGTATTATAAATAGTATTATATAGTATAACTACACTTTATAGTATTGAATGTGAAAGGATTATAAAATAGGAAATGATAGTAGTTAAATATAAAAACAAACTTTAAAGGATAACAGCATTAATTTAAATATAATATTAATAAATAACTATATGAAACTATAAAAAGGTAGTAAGGCTTATGACCTGCTGAATTTGGGGTGCTTTCCAATACTGAAATTTGGGGGATCACTCTGCATACCTTTGTGAATCCCAGAGATGGTTTAAACCCACTTTTGTTCAAAGAAGGAAGCTCCCTTTTACCTCCTTTCTCTAAACAGTTTCAAAATTCCTTAGTTCTTAAAAACAAATTGCTTTCATTTGCATCTGCATCAAGAGTTTATGCTGCTCCACAATCAACACTTACTCAAACTGAGAAAAAGAAGTATTCCCTTTCAAGTGGATTCCACTTGTATTCAACAGTAATTAATGCATAAATAATACAGATGAAATGATGAAGATGAAGTAAAACATCAGGTATGTTTATGAACAAAGCCAATGGGTTTATCATGCATATTTTAAATAATTTCTAAACCTATTTTTGTCATTTAAATTTAAACATTATTGATTACTTACCTTTCATTAAGCACATCATGTACAGCAGCCAAGATATTATCCAACTGTTTGACTAGTACCTTAAATAAAAAATACATTTATAGAAACTTCAAGTTCCTATACTTTTAAGAATTCTGTATTTCTTTTCTTCCTGTGGGGATTGAACCTAGGGGCATTCTACATTCTACACCCAGCCCTATTTTATTTTTTATTTGGAAACAGGGTCTCACTAAGTTGCGGGGGGCCTCACTAGGTAGCTGAGGCTAGCAACGACCCTGCGATCCTCCTGTGTCAGCCTCCCAAGTACTGGGATTACAAGCGTGCAATACCACGCCTGGCTTCCTGACCAAATTTTAATTAGATAGCACCTTAGTTTCCTTATTATTTCCAGTCTCCAATTAGCATACAACAGGAATGTCACGTTTCCCTTCAGACTAAGAAAGAAACTAATCCATAGGAAATAGTCATAATCATCAATGAAGAAATAAACTCAAAAAGCTTGTTTTACCTGAAATGCATTTAAAAAATGAATTGATGGATGGAGAGCTAGGCAATAAAGCAGTATGATAAAATGTAAATGACAAAATTTATATAGTGGGCATTTGAGGTTCACTGTAAAATTCTTTTAGCTTGCTGTCTATTTAAAGCCTTTCATAATAAAATCTGGGGTAGGAGGAACCTGCTATGAACCAAATGTTATTTTGTCTCACTATACCAATCACATAGTGGAAATAAAATTTCCTAACTACTCCTGAATTTTGTTCTTTATTTAAGGGGCTTTTCCATTTCCATATTCCTGGCCACAAGACCAAATTTACATATGAACAAAAAATATGTAACCCCGTACCTCCATTGTTGCACATGAAAAGTAAACAGAATACTGAAAGAAAAATTCTGAGAACAGGATTATCCAGGATTAAAATGTGTTAAGAAACTATAAACATTTTATTGTAGAAGGCATCAATGTGGATTCAACAATGGACAAGGGTAGATAAATTTTATATATATATATATATTAGGAGACATTAAGTTCTAGATCATCAAAATAGAGGCCAAGTAAGTACAGAATAGGAATCTCTTATTTTTCCTTAGAAACAAACTTTTCCCCTTCTCAAACCACTCCAGATAGCACTGTGTAGTTTATTATGGAAACACAAAAATTACCAACAATTCCAAACATACTATACTCACCAGCTTATTTTCTGGTTGCTGAATAAATTCTTTCAACTGCTTTACAGTAGCCAGTCTTCGGTCTCTGTCGTCTTCCCGGGTGATCCTCCGAAGAAGATTCGACAGTCGAGACTCATCAGAATAAGACATCGATCGCTCTGTGAACATGAACATTTTGTTGTCTGTTGAGTATAAATATAGAAAGTTTATAACCCAAATATTTTGAAGCACACCAAAAAATCAGTCTATGAAGCAAGGAATGCAGGTCCTGTCACTCTTCTGTTCATCTCTATATATCAAGCCACAGCACAGTGTCCAGGTACCCATAGGCTCTCAAAAGAGGTTTGCTTGAAGTAAAGAATGAATTAAAAATCCTAAGCAAACTGAACATTCATTCCAGAGGACCAGGTGAGAAAGAAAAAAAGAAATGTTTAGACACAATCTCCTTCAGTTCCACTCCAAGCTGTTTTCAGCAGCCAGGTAAAGAGAATGGGTTGTTGGGCACAGTGGGGGGCACATGCCTGGAGCCCCAGCAATGTGAGAGGCTGAGGTGGGAGGATCGCTTGAGTCCATGAGTTCAAGGCCCATCTCAAAGGAGAATGGGGACAGGTAAATGATTTCTACAAGTTAGGGATGAAGTCTCAATCAGGTAGAAACAGGCTATATGCTTCCATTTCTCATTGCAAAGATGCCTTTTTCACATCATCATCATCTCCCCAGGACAAAGTTTTGGCAAACTGCAACCATACATCCAGTTCAACAAATGTCTAATTACCACCAACTGTGTGCAAGGTGTGCTATCACTAGAAAAGTGGCAAGCCAGACATTTCTTCTCTTAATTCTTTTCTTATAAGAACAAACACAAATGTTCAAACAGTGCTAGAAGCTACTAATATAATAAAAATGTACATAAGGACATTTTTTTTTCCCATAGTACTTGGGACTGAACCCAGTGGCACTCTACCTCTGAGCTTACCCCCACCCCGCCCTTTTATTCTTTATTGTGAAACAAAGTCTCACTAAGTTGTGGAAAGCTAAGTTACTCAGGTGGGCCACAACCTGGGATCTTCCTGAATCGGCCTCCCAAGTACTGGGATTACAAGCGTGTAACACCACGCCCGGCTCAGGACTAAATTTTTTAAATTATGCTATTTACCATGACTAGCCAATACATACCTAATCAACAACCCACATCAAAGGATATGATACTTTCACCTCATTCTAAAGCATGAAAAGAAAACCGGTAATAACAAAAATACACATCTTGGGGTAAGGACGTGATTTTTACAAATCCCTAGCCTTCAGAGTATTTCAATAAAGATGGCACCAAAAATGTCATTAGGTTACCAGTTGGGAAATCTATGCCACTACAGTTTACAGTTCTGTCATTAGCAAACTGCATAATTATGAGCCTGTGAGGAAGAAAATTTGGACTAAATTAACTTTAGAGTCACATTCTAGCTTCTATATCATAGGGTAAAGATCCACTTTAGCCGGGCGTGGTGGCGCATGCTTGTAACAATCCCAGTACTTTGGGAGGCGGAGACCGGAGGATCCGGGTTCGCGGCCAGCCTCAGCTCGCTCTCTCTCTCTCTCTCTCTCTCTCTCTCTCCCTCCCTCCCTCCCTCCCTCTCTCTCCCTCCCTCCCTCTCTCTCCCTCCCTCTCTCTCTCTCTACCTAGTGAGGCCCTCCGCAACTTCGTGAGACCTGGTTTCAAGATAAAGTATAAAAAATAGGGCCGGGGGTGTAGCGCGGAGGTAGAACGCCCCTGGGTTCAATCCCCGGTACCGGAAAAAAAAAATGATCCACTCTATTAAAAAACAGCATAGCCTTTGCCTTAGTCATTTCACTTCTGAAATCTTAACGAAAAAAAATCAGTTTTTTAAGTTATATGCTGGCTGGGTGTGGTGGTGTACATCTGTAATCCCAGCTACTCAGAAGGCTGATACAAGAGGATCAACTTCAAGGCCAGGCTGGGCAACCTTGTGAGACCGAGGGAGGGAAGGAGGGAGGAGTTCAGAGATAAAATGCTCCTGGATTCAATCCCCAGTGCTGCCCCCCCCAAAAATGTTATATGCCAAAATAAAAAGAAGAGTTATGTTCACCAAAAGGCACTCACACAAACTGGCAAGACTGATAAACTACGGAAAGAATAATTCCAACAAAGTATGTAAATAAGAAATCTCAATTTTATACACAGCTTTACTGACAAAATTAATTTCCCCTCAAAGAAAAAAGTGAACATTATATCTAATCCTCTGAATTTTCAAGACATTTTACCTAGATGGAGAAGCTTGTATTATAAGACAGTGTGTGGTATACTTGATTTTAGAAAAGGGTCACTTGGCTGGGCATGGTGGTGTATGCCTATAAGCCCAGTACTTGCGAGGCCGAGAAGCCTCAGTAACTTAGCAAGACCCCGTTTCAAAGTAAAAAATAAAAATAGGGTTGGAGGGAGATGTATCTCAGAGGTAGAACCCCCCTGAGTTCAAACCCCAGTACCCTCCCCCACCCCAAAAAAAAAGGAGAAAAGGAAAGGAGGGGATGGGAGGGGAGGGGAGGGGAAAGGGAAAGGGGCCACTATATAGGACTTGCTGTATACATGTCCCATTCAGTATTCGTGGTAGGAAAGGAAACCCTCTAAGATCTTAACCAGTCTTCTAAACCTCTTTGTGAGAAATTAATAGGTCCCAGGAAAAGAATTCCATCAACTATCACCTTCATGTTTTAAAACTCACAATAAACTAATCAGCTCGTGCCAGGGCAAGGTGTGAGAAGTGAGGCGTCAGGTAAGAGGGGACAGATCCTTGTCCAGGCTTAAGTGTCAGTCCCTGGCTTCCCAGCCTTACCCTGTGATCTCCTCATGTCTTTGGAGGCTAATGCACGACTGCCATGCTGAACACTGGTGAACTCAGGACTGGTCACATTATTAACCCTCAGCTCTTGCCCCAACGACTTCCGACCATAAGTATTTTCCCCAGATCCTCCATTGACACTGTAGCCACCTAAAAACAGCAAAGTTTACATTATTTTAATAGGGTTCTTCCTTTCACTCAGTTTCTGACAGTTCAAGGTCTTATTACCCATCCACAATTAACCAGCCTTTGCTTCTCCTACCTTTTTCCTATGAAATAATTTGATTTCATTTTTATTCCTTCTTTGGAAGATAAGCAAAGAAATGAAAATAAATTAAGCCAGATTTTGCACTTTGTTTAAAAACATTTTAGAAGTCTAGAGGAAAAGTAGTATCTGGAAGAACTTCAGGCTTACCAATAATATTGTGTATTTTTTGTAAAACACAATGCATTTATGAATTATGTACATTAAAAACAAATCTTAATGAAGTGTGCAAATTTGTGAAGTTTTCAGAACACTATATTTGTTATCTATACTTTAAATATATTAGAACAAAGTGCTAGGGGAAGGAAAGATGAAAGGAGAGACAGGTAGGTTCAAAAAGCAAATAAAAACATGCCTCTAGCAACAAGAAAAAGATATATACCCTTTTCGTCATTCTGTATGTCAGCGTGGACTCTGGTATCATCGTGCCTTTGCCGAGACACCACAGCTGAACTTGAAGGCTGCAGTCCATAAGAGGAAGAACCACCCCTATCTCTGGATGAAGAATATTTTAAATTATCTGGGTCGGCTGATGCACTATCAGTTCTGTAAAGAAAAAAAAGCTCAAGATTAGAACTTTAAACATTTTAATAATCCAAATCATATATCTTTCATACAAGATTCTCTTTTCTCCCTACCTTTTATATTTAACCAGTACTATTACATGTTAAATATTCATTGTCTGGTAAGAAATCTTTAAATGAGGAAGAGACTGTCCAATGGATAAACTGCCAACTATTCAGTCTTCTAAAAACTCATTCAAAAATATGAATATCTACCAGGATTAGGGTGAGCAACTCATTTGAGATTGCTCCAGACATTCTAGCTTACAATGGTTTTAGCATTTTAAGTCTCCTGTTCCAGGCAAAACAGGAAAGTTAGTCACTCTGGCCCAGGATTCTCTTCCCATGAAATGATTTTAAGAAGTAATTTTCCTAAATTGAGCATGGTGGTTCCCACCTATAATCCTAGACATTTGGGAGACTGAGGTAGGGGGATCTAAATTCGAGGATAGGCTGGGCAACTTAGTGATACCCTGACTCAAAAAAAAAAGCCGGGTGTGGTGGCACACGCTTGTAATCCCAGTACTTGGGGCTGAGACCGGAGGACCGCAGGTTCACGGCCAGCCTCAGCTACTTAGTGAGGCCCTCAACAACTTAGTGGGACCCTGTTTCAAAATAAAGAATAAAAAATAGGGCTGGGGGTGGAGCTCAGAGGTACTGTGCCCCTGGGTTCAATCGCCAGTATCACAAAAAAAAATCTTCCTAACACCCCCCCAGGAGAGGGTTGATCAGTTGAAAAATTTGTCTTCCTTATCATAAACATAAAAAATACTGGAAGCATGTCAGGCAGGGGCAATGTATTAACAAATTGTTTTTAGAGTATTATCTCAGGATGTGGTGGCACACGCTTGTAATCCCAGTACTTTGGGAGGCGGAGACCGGAGGATCCGGGTTCGCGGCCAGCCTCACCTCTCTCTCTCTCACTCTCTCTCTCCGTCTCTCTCTCTCTCTCTCTCTCTACCTACCTAGTGAGGCCCTCTGCAACTTCGTGAGACCCGGTTTCAAAATAAAGTATAAAAAAAAATAGGGCCGGGGGCGTAGCGCGGAGGTAGAACGCCCCTGCGTTCAATCCCCGGAACCGCAAAAAAAAAAAGTATTATCTCAGCCAGGCGTGGTGGCACAGGCTTGTAATCCCAGTACTTGGGAGGCTGAAACAGGAGGATCCAGGTTCACAGCCAGCCTCAGCTACTTAGTGAGTCCCTCCGCAACTTAGTGAGACCCTGTTTCAAAATAAAGAATAAAAAATAGGGCTGGGGTGTAGCTCAGAGGTAGAATGCCCCCGGGTTTAATTCCCAGTACCAAAAAAAAAAAGTATTATGCAATGTGCCCTAAACTCTCAACTCAATCTTTAATTATTTTGTGGGAAAATATAGAATGATATTTGAAAGCAAACTCAAGAAGATATGGGAAAAGAATATATTAGCTGCAAAATAAGACTATGTTTATGCAATACTGAGGATGTCCAACTGTAAAAAATACCAATTACACTATAAAAAAGTTAGGAAATAAAGTTTTAAGAAAATAAAAGGTATCAGGAATCCAAAGCTGAATCTTAAAGCTGTGATTCATAATCTATATAAGTACCGTTTAAAATACCTGATACTTGGATATTAATAAACAAGTGGTGCGGCCCAGGGCAAAATCAGCATCCTTATCCAAGTATCAGCTCTTATATGCTTTACACCTCAATTTCCTCATCAGTAATAAGAGAGGACTGGGCTACAAGACTTCTCATGAGTCTTATTCTACCAACCACCAATCATAAACTGTCAGGAGAGAAGAAAACAGAATATTCTATTGTAGCATATGAAAAATACAAATAAGTAGTTGCTCTCCTACTGATTTTCTCCTAAGAGGAATAACCTTATTTAGCTAACACTTCTGTATTTATTAAAAACATCTGAACTCACGATGATTTTGGAAAAGTTTAGGGCCCTGGCAAGGGCAGAAACTAACCTATTCTTCAATACTGGTGCCCTTTCCCACGTATAAAAATGACAGCAGTTTTTGTATAGTTATTTCATTTAGAGTTTATTGTCCTTTCCTTGCCCCATCCACAAAAATACTAACCATGAAACTTTGCATGGGTTCAATCAGTAAGATACCCTACTTTGTACTTTACTGCAAACATTATTAATATAGAATGCAGACCACAGGTGCATTCTGGCACACGTCTAAACTACTTCTAAAGGTTCTCAATCTGAACCTTGTTAAAATTCCATGACCTAGCATACTAAAATAGCTAAATCTCCAATTAATAGAGTATTAATATTACTAGAATAGTTTCTTCAAATATTCAGAGTTCACTTGTTCACAGACAATGCTAAGTACTTCTAACATGAGACAATAAAATCAATGGAATTTCTAGAAAAAAAGTATTAGCATATTTTTAAGTATACTAAATCAGTAAGCATTAACACTCAATGGAACACAAGAACTTTTTTCAACTAATGGAAAGATATTCCCTATGAATCTAAAAGTAGCACATTAAATGTGCACCTATAAGGCTGACAATTGTGATGCACGTTTAATCTCAGCTCTCTGGGGAGGCTCAGGCAGAGGATCAAAAGTTCTAGGCCAACCTAGGCAACTTAGTGAGACCCTGTCTCAAAATAAAAAAATAAAGAGCTGCAGATGTAGCTCAGTGATAGAGCACCCTTGGATTTGATCCCCAGTACTGAAGGGAAAAAAAAAGGTCAGGCACAGTGGCACCCGCCTATAAAGGTCAGGCACAGTGGCACCCGCCTATAATCCCAGTACTTGGAGGCTGAGACAGGAGGATCACAGGTTTGAGGTCAGCCTCAGCAACTTAGCAAGACCCTATTTCAAAATAAAAAATAAAACAGGGCTGGGGGTGTAGCTAGGAGGAAGAATGCCTCCAGCTGGGTTCAATCCCCAGTACCGAAACAAAACAAAACAAACAAACAAACAAACAAAAAAACACTGTGCACCTCTAAAACCACAATACATCATTACTTTCAGAATGGGGACTGAAGAATAAAAGAGTTTATGAGCTTTTCTGACAGGATTTGAACTTGTCTATACACATGGCACTTAATACAACCTGGAAAAGTAGGCTATTAGTAAATGAACAAATAAACACATGATTGATTCTGAAGTACAAAGATAACTGAGGCCTATCAATATTTAAACTTGCCTTCATTTCCTGTTTTAATTTTGCTTGCATATCACCTATATTATCCTTACTATTAATAGTTAAATATTTGTACCATTTTCGAGTGACACAGTAGTAACATAAGGCAGCAGAGAACACAGGTTAAAAAAAGACCTGGGCTCAAATCCCAGCTCCAGCACTGAAGAGGTATGCATGCCCTTGCACAAATTGCTTCACCTCTCGGCCTCAGTTTCCTTTTACATAAATTGGGAATAATACTGATCTAACATGGAAGGTTGTTGGGAGGCTTTAATAAGATAATGAATTCTTAAGAAATGCTTAGCTAGCGGAGTACATTAAGAGTTACTACAATAATAATACAAAATAAACTCAAGGTTTCTCATCTAAAAATTAATGTACAAGCACTTTATGAGTATGTGAATACAAACAAAAGTTTTTATATTCAATATACAGCAGGTTATATTTTAAATTCTTCACTGAAGAAACTAAGCAATTTACTGCTATCAACAAATTTCTAACGAAGATGCATTTGATTTCAAACTGAACTGAAAAACCAGGAGGAACTTCCCAATTTGTTAGAAAAACGGGTTTTAAAATCCCATGAGTTAAGAACATTGAGTTTTTCCCAAAAAATTTGGGTTTTCAAAAATATAACAAAAAAAATTCACTAGGATAGCACCACCGTCTCAGAGCTGCCTAAAAATTCCATAGTTGCCAAATTCTTTTAATACAAAATGATCAAAACATTTCCAACCAGAATCCAGTTTAAGTATTCTGAACCCAAAAGCACAAAATGGCTCAGCACTAATATGAAATTTCTATTTTTATAAAATCTAGACTGCTTAGGTCTCAAAAACTGTCAATGTTAGGCTGTTAGCACCAACAAGATCATCCCAGTCCAATAAATAGAAAACTGTTAAAGAACAGAAATGAGCACTTAAAACGAAGCAATCAGAGACATAAAACAGAAAATGCAGCAGATCTGAACTCTAAGAGACAGGTAAAAATGTTAAGCTAGTTAGTCTGAAGGGCCTGAAAAAGCTATCATCTGCCAGAATTAGTGTCTCAATTTAGTGGAAAAAGAAAACGTAACTTTTAAGTCTAAGAATCCTAGCAAGGAACCAAAAATACCTCTACAGCCCCTTTAATACTGTAAAACTATTATGGAGAGGGAAAAAAAAGAAATGCATAAATTTCCCCAAAATGATCAAACTGAAGTTAAAGCCTGATGTACATGCCACATGAGAGGTAAGTTTCTAAAGCTCATACCTCAAAAATCGCATACTGTATAATATGGAGCCTTTGTGATGTTTTGCATCAAGTCAATCTGTAAGACAGTAGTTACAATATTAGTGAAGACAGTGGGTTAAAACATTTGTTGTTCAAACATGAAGCAAATATCACTCATAGGTTAAGTGCTTTTAGCTGAACTATGGCCCCCTTGGGTTCATGTGCTGAAGCAAAAATTAGGACAAAAAGCCACTCTGAGCCTTAGAGGATAAAGAGGCTTAAGGTGGCAACCAAAAAAATTTTGGGACATAAGAGATTTAAAGGCTAATTATAACATACAAATCACATGCAAATATAGTTACCCCCCCCATATAGTTACCCCATATATATAGTAATATATAGAAAATGTAGCCGGGCATGGGGGCTCACGCTTGTAATCCCAGTAATTGGGAGGCGGAGACTGGAGGATCCGGGTTCACGGCCAGCCCCAGCTACTTAGTGAGGCCCTCTGCAACTTCATGAGACCCTGTTACAAAATAAAGGATAAAAAATAGGGCCGGGAGTGTAGCTCAGAGGTAGAATGCCCCTGGGTTCAATCCCCGGTACCTCAAAAAAAAAAAAAAAGAAAGAAAGAAAGAAAATGTAATGACTGTAGGAGGCCATTCCTCTTGAAAGGCCCAAATCCTCATGCCTCACATAAACAACTCACCCTATACTGAGGGACAGTATCTCTTGGCTAAATGGTCTTATGTTCCAGTTCTTACAAACATTAGAAAGAGCAACCCCCCCCCCCAAAAAGGCCATCTCTAAAAAGTGTGAAGTCAGAGAATTTCCTATCAGGAAGTATTTCTGTAAAGCACCCTAAAATGACTTGATGCAAACACCATTTCTAGTGGAGCCACCACAATAAGCATCGAATTGCTTCAAGTTGTTTTTGCCTGCACTTATTAAGGGATTTCACGCTTGTAGTGAGAACTAATTTGTAATGGATATAAACCAAGAAATGAGATTTGCGCTAAACCCAATGAGGTAGTAATACATTTATTCTCCAAAGCAATGGTACTCAAAGATAAGTGTCACTGTCACAGAGCAGCTGTAGAATACACTGAGAGTTCTTCATACAAACAGTTAACACTACTCAAAAAACTATTTCCTTTTAAAAATAAATTGAGTGTTATCCCTGTAATGACTCTTACTCACCTGGTTTTAAATATGCTTTCATGAGGGATAATAGAAAAGTTTGAACCTATGCACAACCCTGAGCCTTATGTGCATCACTTTTACATTAGAAACACTGCTCTATGAGTCTAGGGCTAAAAATTCATTTGGGAGGCTCAGAGACTTATATAAAACTTCTCACAGAAAATTTTAGGTTCAAATTTAATAAAACTGAATCTAATTATTTCATGTCAAAATTATAATTATGAATGAGCTTGCATCAGTCTTGCAGTATTAAAACATTAAGTTAATATAATTTCCTGAGCTGCCTAAATCTTAAGTGACTATAATACCAAATCTTAATTATGTTTATAGGCTGTTGCCAATTTTTAATCAGAAATCAAACTGTCAACTAAATGGCCATTTTACACTGATAAAAAAATATATACTGAACGACTATAAAATCATAAAGAATTTTACCTTACCCAAAAAGAGTCCTGGCTGTTCCCTGTGGCTTCTGGAAGGTAATCTCTAACACTTGGAATGGCATGACTAGTAAGAGTGTCCTTGTTCACCTGAGAGCTTTGGGCCACACCAGAAAGTTTAACAGTGCAACTTATGGTGGGAGCTTTTTCTTTTTCTTTTTGCAGTACTGGGGATTAAACCCGGGGGCATTCTACCTCCGAGCTACACCCCCAGCCCTATTTTTTATTCTTTATTTTGAAACAGGGCCTCACTAAGTAGCTGAGGCTGGCCGTGAACCTGCGATCCTCCTGTCTCAGCCTTCCAATTACTGGGATGACAAGCGTGCACCACCGCGCCCAGGTTGGTGGGAGGTTTTGAGTCACAAGGATCAACTCGGACCTCCAGAGGGCTGGAGACTGAGGTCAGCTGTGTGGGCAGCCAGCCATGAAGCCTCACTAAAACTGTGGACACAAAGGTTGGAACAAGTATCCCGGTTGGCAATACCATGAGTATTGTCACACATCAATACCAACAGGAAAATAACACCGTTCCTGATTCTACGAGGAAGGACAATTGTAAGCTTCATACCTGGAACTTTTCCTGGACTGTGCCCTATGTGCACTTTACTCTTGGCTGATTTTAATCTTATAACCATGAGTATAAGGGCTTTCGGTTAGTTCTTCTGGTGGGTCCTGGTGAATTACTCAACTTAGTAATCTTGGGAACCCCCAAACTGCTTCTGCTCAGGTCGAAACTGCCACTGGTGGCTTTCCTGTCTCTAAAAATCCCACAAGCTTTTTTTCAGTTTACCTTACACTCTTTCTCAGTACCATTCGAAAACTGATTCTTTGGGGGGGGGTTGGTTGTTGTTGCTGCTGTTGTTTTAGTAACTTTAATTCCAGTGACTCTGGACTTTTTCCCAAACCAAGTATGCTCTTTGTTCTTCACTTCCTTCGGTACACAGCTTAGATTTTGTGATTCCATCATTTCAACACTTGCCAATCACCTTAACCTCCCTTAAAATTGTCCACGAACCAGTCTGGCAAAACCCAACCCTGGATAAATCCAATCATCAATTACCCACTGGTATGCACCACATTCCCAGGTCCTCCAATGCACTCGCCACATGCACTATTCACACCTTTCCCATTGTCTTCAAATTTCAAAATATAACCCCAGTCCTTGGGAGGCTAAGACAGGAGGATCACAGGTTTGCAGTCAGCCTCAGCTACTTAGTGAGGCTCTCCGCAACTTAGTGAGACCCTGTTTTGAAATAAAGAATAAAAAATAGAGCTGGTGTAGCTCAGAGGTAGAATGCCCCTGGGTTCAATACTCAGTGCTGCAAAAAAAATTGTTTTTCAAAATATCCTAATAGCCACCGCATCTATCTAACTCACTCACTCTCTCTCTCTCTCTCTCTCTCTCTCTCTCTCCCTCCCTCCCTCCCTCCTTCACATTCTGTTTCACCAAGGAGGGAAAAACAGGTATGACATATCTGCACCCAATTCTAGGCCTTGATTAGGACTCTGCTTCCACCTTGCCTTCCTCTTCCACCGTCTCTCAAATATTTGTTCCTGTGGTGCCTACCTTTCCCACAGAGCTAAATCCTCCCCTTAAACATGTAAAATTTCCAACTCTCTCCCATTTAAAACTACAAAAAATATATAAAAGGCAAAATAAACAGAAAAACTCCATCAAACCCACACCAATCTGCCTTTGCTCTTTGCAGCCAAACTAACAGAGCTGTCTATCCTCCTCGCTCCCACTCCTCCCCTTCAGCCCCCACCACACTGACCAACTCCCACCCCACTGCTCTTGGCAAATCCCACCATGACTTCCAGGTTGCTAAATCCAAGGTATGTTTCAGACCTCAATCTACTCATCCTCTCAGCTGCTTTCACAGGGCTGCTGAGCAGTCTCGAGCAGTTTTGCCCTGCACAACGGTAACTTGCAGAGGAACAAGGTGAGCCAAATAAAAAATCCTCTTTTAAAAATTCTTACAATAGCCCTTGTGCTGATATACTGAGAATGTGAACTACCTAGATTCTTTCCTTCCTGGTCCTACTTTCTCAGACTTCTTTTGCAGGCTCCTCTACCAAACCTCCAAACCTTGGAGTTCCTCGATGCCTAGTCTTAGGCCCCCTAGAGATTCTTCTCATCTGTACTCTCGCCCGCAATCCATGCTGATGGCATTATTTGCCACCTGTATACCACCAACTCCATATGTAGCTTTTCAACACAGGTGTCCATTCTAAGGTCCAGACCTATATATTCAACTGTTTGGAAAAACTATCTCAATCCAGGCAGGGTGATGGCAGTCCTGGCCATTTGGGAGGCAAAAGTGGGAGGACCGCTAGAGCTCGGGAGTTCAGGACCAGCCTGGGCAACACAGGCAAGCCTGTGAGAGGTGGGGGATCTCATTGTGTTAATCCCTCCAACACAACAACGGGCTCTTTTGCTCCCAGTATCCCCATTTTAATAAATGGTACAATCATCAGATATTTTCAACAAATGGTATTATTTGATCAGTCAGACACAGTATGTCTCCCACCACCAGTCCTCATCTGTCCCATCTTTCTGCTCCCTCTCTCCTTCACATTGCACAAAAATAATTCTCGTAAGGCCAAGCGTGGTGGCACACGCTTGTAATCCCAGTACTTGGGAGGTGAGAACGGAGGATCCGGGTTCGCGGCCAGCCTCAGCTACTTAGTGAGGCCCTCCACAACTTAGTGAGACCCTGTTTCCAAATAAAGAATAAAAAATAGTGCTGGGGGTGTAGCTCAGAGGCAAAATGCCCCTGGGTTCAGTCCCCAGTACCACAAAAAAAAAAGAAAAAGAAAATGAAAAAAAAATTCGCCGGGCGTGGTGGCGCACGCTTGTAATCCCAGTACTTCAGGAGGCGGAGAACAGAGGATCCGGGTTCGTGGCCTGTCTCGCGCACGCGCGCTCTCTCTCTCTCTCTCTCTCTCTCCCCCTCTCTCTCTCCCTCTCCCTGTCTCTCTCTCTCTACTTAGTGAGGCCCTCCGCAACTTCGTGAGACCCGGTTTCAAAATAAAGTATAAAAAATAGGGCCAGGGGTGTAGCGCGGAGGTAGAACGCCCCTGGGTTCAATCCCTGGTACCGAAAAAAAAAAATTCTCATAAGACACACATCTAATGCCACTCCCACTGCCCTTCTCATCCTATATACTTTGCTTCCCATTTCAGCTAAATCTCGACACCAATCACCCCCTTTTCACTGTATGGCCCATGTATTCTAACTTCTTGATCCCTAGAATCACTTTGCTTAGACCCTGCCTGCCTGAAACATCCTTGTCTTCACCCCTCACCAATCCTAGCTTTTTCTTATCCCTCCACCTCAACTTTGCAAAGTTTCTGATTCCCAAGGATGCCTAGGAGTCTCTGCCACCTATATGTACTGCAAGAGACCCCAATAGTTTCCCTTAGCTCTTACCTCATTTGAAACACTTATTTAACTGTGTTCTGCCAAGAGACTGTAAATCCAAAAGGGCAGGGCCTCTTAGCTTTGCTTATTATTGTGCCCCACTGCCCACATGGCATATAGAATTACCTGTTGACTAAATGGCTGCCTGTTATCCTGAGGTCTTTCTCTTGACTCTGGAATTCAGTACCCTTCTCTAACTTGATACTAACTTTTCTACAAGATTCAGTTTGCAACCCACACTTTCTCTCCAAAACCTTCTATTAAAATAAACAATATTTTGGGGTTGAGGGTATAGCTCAGTGGTATAGCACTTGGCTAGCATGCACAAGGCCCTGAGTTTGATCCCCAGCACTACTGCCACTAAAAAACAAAAGACAATACTTCGAAAGATGAACTAAGATGGTTCCAACCAACTTTCTAAGAACTTAAAATCTAGAAAGAAAAGTACTATAAGTTAGCTTGTATACGTTCTAAGTTCAATACGGGGTATAAAGAGCCAGGCATGGTGGCGCACACTTGTAATCCCAGTACTTGGGAGGCTGAGACAGGAGGATCGCAGGTTCGCAGCAGCCTCAGCTACTTAGTGAGGCCCTCCACAACTTAGTGAGACCCTGTTTCCAAATAAAGAATAAAAATATGACCAGAGGTGTAGCTCAGAGGTAGAATGCCCCTGGGTTCAATCCCTAGTACCGCAAAAAAGGGGGGTATAAAAATGCTATGCAATTTCAGAAGAAATCCCATCATTTAGCTCATTTGTCAAACTCTTATAACACAAAGTGTGTCCCACATTAATTCACACTTTGGTAGTTACAAACTAATTTCAATTTGCTCACTTGTTTTGACATATTACTATTGAAGGCAGGAGGCACTATCTTATGCCACACAAAACTAAAATTTAGTCCACTCATATCATGGGTGGTGGGGTACTGAGGATTGAACCCAGAGGCATTCTACCTCCAAGCTACACCCCTAGTCCTCTTTATTTTGTATTTTGAAACAGGGTCTTGCTACAAGTTACTTTTCTGAATGCAAAAAAGAGGCCAGAAATACACAGGGGCAGGCTCATCAATATATTTAAATGTATTCTGAGCTTTAAAAATCTATTTAATATGCACTTTAAACCTTATTTTTGTACAAAGGACAACTATAGAGTGAAAAGATAACTCACAAAATTGGAGAAAATATTTGCAAATCACCTAGAAGGATCTAGTATCCAAAACATGAAAAATTCCTACAACTCAACAAAAAGATAATCAAACTTTAAAATAAGAAAAAGATATGAACTGCTATTTCTCAACAAGAGATATAAATGGCCAATAAACACATGAAAAGATGTTGAACATCATTAGTGATTCAAGGACAAGCAAATCAAAGCCACAAGGAGAAACCACTTGACAACAAGACAGTTAATAGTTCAAAACAAAACAAAAAATAACAGGTTTTTGTGAGGGTGCACAGGAACTAGAGCCCTCATGCACTGTTGGTGGGAATGTAAAATGGTAGAGCCACTTTGGAAATCAGGTTTGCCATTCCTCAAAAGGCTCAACATAGATACTTGGGAGGCTGAGGAAGGAGGATACAGGTTCAAGGCCAGTATGTGGTAACTTAGTAGAATCCCGTTTCAAAATAAAAACAAGGCCAGGCGTGGTGGTGCACACTTGTAATCCCAGTATTTGGGAGGCGGAGACCGGAGGATACGGGTTCGCGGCCAGCCTCAGCTACTTAGTGGGGCCCTCCGCAACTCAGTGAGACCCGGTTACAAAATAAAGTATAAAAAAATAGGGCCAGGGGTGTAGCTCAGAGGTAAAACGCCCCTGGGTTCAACCCCAGTACCGCAAAAAAATAAAATAAAAATAAAAACCAAAAAGGGCTGGAGGTATACCCGATTTCAATCCCAGCATTTTATAGACAAACACACACACACACACACACACACACACACACGTAAAGCTGGTGTGGAAGCGCACATCTGTAATCCCAGTACTTGGGAGGCTGAGACAGGAAGAGCACAGGTTCAAGGCCAACCTCAGCAACTTAACAAGGCCCTCCACAACTTAGTAAGACCTGGTTTCAAAATTAAAAAAAATAAAATAGAGCTGGGGGTGTAGTTTAGAGGTAGACTACCCCTGGGTTCAATCCCCAGTACCAAAAAAAGAATTTAAAAAATTATCATGTAAGCCAACAAATCTAGTCCTAAGTACATGCCCCAAAGAATTGAAAACAGGCATTCAAACAGAAATTTGTACACAAATCTTCATCACACTAGTCAAGAGGTAGAACCCAACATCCATTAAAGTAAGAATGATACAGTGTTATCTACACAATGGAATATTATTTAGCTATCAAAAGTAATGAAGTGTTGACACGTGCTACAAACATGGGAAAGTCTAGACCAGGTGAAACAAGCCAGACACAAAAGGCACATATCCTATGATTCCATTCACATAGTCAGCAAATCCACAGAGAAAGGAGGGTTGTGGCCGCCAGAGGCTGGGAGAGAGAGAATAGTAAGTGATTGCTTAATGGGGACAAGGTTTACATTATGGGACAATGGGAAAAGTTCTGGAACTAGATAGTTGTGATGACTGAACATCATGAATGTACTTCATACCAATTAATTAAAAAAGGTTAATTTTATGTGCATTTTACCACAATAAAAAAAAGTACTTATTTGCAACATTCTTGAAAAGACAAAAGTACAGGGGAGAAAAATACCAGACCATAGAAAGGTCTGGACACAAGGAAACTGGGGGAATGGTTATAGCTTGGTTGTGGTGGCAGTGATAACACTATATGCATTTGTCAAAGCTAAAAGACCTATATAGCATGTAAATTATACCTCAATAAACCTAACTTTAAAAGACTGCTTTTCTTGACTGGGGATGTAGCTCAGTGGTCCTGGGTTTAATCCCCAGCCCCATACCACAAAAAGTAAAGAAACACCTTTCTCTACAGTAAAGATAGGTGAGTAAAAGACTTCATTTACTTTTAACAATTCAACATTTCACGCTTTATATTGCTCACCGTATTTAGCAACTCTAAGAGGAAAAGTGAAAATGTAGCAATGGCTCAAAGTCTCTGTGCTTCTAATGAAGCCAAAGACTGTTGGTGTCCGAATTAATCAATCAAGCAGAAGAGCTGGAACTTCAAGCTCAGAAAGGATTAAATAGCCACGGACAGAAAGACAACTGTCATCTATACTAATGGTAACAAGTTCTAAACTTCTAGCACAACAGCAATTTTTCTCTTTGTCAATGAGTGAGAATTGCCTGAGACAGTCCATATAGTACTTTTTTTAAGAAAAGAAATACACTAGAAGTTCTAAGTATTTTATTGCCTATCTATTTTCATGTCTTCTAAAATTCTGGCTAAATTCTCAGGAACTGACCACTAGGAGATAATGCAAAAAAAAAAATGTAAATAGAGTCAAAGCACTAGGCTGGCAAAATTAGAAAATCATGAGCAGAGACAGAGACATAGAATCTACTGCTAACTTAAGCCTTTATGTACTCTGAACCCCAACTGTATAAATTCAGATCTTACCAGGTACTGAGAATACTGCTAGTTATAAAATCTGCTGTTTTTAATCTCTAATATGTTAATTCAGTGTTCCTTTAACAAAAAATAACTTTTTATGCTAAAGGGAACTACATGGATTTGACTTTCTCCCTGCCTTTATTGTGACCCCTAAAGAGACCCTGCTTCGACTGCCATTTGCATCTCTTATCTTCCTCTTTTGTCCTGGAAGTACTCTAGAAATATCCCATTCAGGAATTGCAAAGATTCAAAGGAAATCTTTTACTCTATGACCTCCCCAGTAGAAGGAGGACAAAAAAGACTAAAAGTCTACAAAGACACCCCCAGACCCAAGACTCTCTGGTTACATGCCAAACAGCCCTGTAGGACAGAGAAATCGTGAATCACTAAGAATTACACACTGCAGGAATCCTAAAAGAGGAATCTCTAAACCAGAATGGGTCTCTATAATCAGAGAAAAGGCAGAGTGAAGTTTTATTATAAGAATTGTGTGTAGGCCGGGCGTGGTGGCGCACGCTTGTAATCCCAGTACTTTGGGAGGCGGAGACCGGAGGATCCGGGTTCGTGGCCAGCCTCAGCTCTTCTCTCTCTCCCTGTCTCTCTCTCTCTCTACCTAGTGAGGCCCTCCGCAACTTCGTGAGACCTGGTTTCAAAATAAAAAGTATAAAAAATAGGGCCGGGGGCATAGCGCGGAGGTAGAACGCCCCTGCGTTCAACCTCCGGTACCGCAAAAAAAAAAAAAGAATTGTGTGTGACCATCTTTTGATTTTTTGTGGTACTGGGGATAAACCAAAGGGGATTCTACCTCTGAGCTACATCCCCCAGCCTATCTATCTATCCATCCATCTATTCATTCATTCATTCATTCGAAACAGGATCTCACTAAGTCGTGGAGGGCCTCGCTAAATTGTAGAGGCTGTCCTCAAACCTGCAATCCTCCTGTCTCAATCTCCCAAGTACTGGGATTACAGATGTATACTACCATGCCTGGTTTGTGACCATCTTTTAAAAGAGTTATTCAGCCAATAATTTCAAGTACATCCCCAAGAGACTGACATGTTAAAGATCCTCTTAAAAATTACATATTTTCATATGTAATGATACAAAAATAAAAACAAATTTAAAAAGATAAATAGAACATATTTAAAATCTTCCTCTTAAACTGGGCCTTGTGGTATATGCCTATAGTACTTGGGAAGCTGAGACAGGAGGATCGCAGATTTGAGCTCACCCTCAGCAATTTAGCAAGACCATGTTTCAAAATAAAAATAAATAATGAAAATTAGGCTGGGAGTGTAATTCTGGGGTAGAATGCCCTAGGCTTCAATCCCCAGCACCCCTCCACACACAAAGATCTTTCCTTTAAAAATAATACTAAAGAGCCAGGCATGGTCATGCACTCTTGTAATCCCAGAACTTGGGAGGCTGAGACAGGAGGATCACAGGTTCGAAGCCAGCCTCAGCAACTTAGTGAGACCCTGTTTCCAAATAAATAATAAAATAGGTCTGGGGGTGTAGCCCGGAGATAGAAAGCCCCTGGGTTCCATTCCCAATACCACAAAAAAATAAAAATATAATACTCACACACACAAAGGTCTCTTTTAAAAATAAATGTGCACCAGTGGGTGTGTACCTCAGTATTTGGGAGGCTGAGTCAGGAGGATTGCAGGTTCAAGTCTAGCTTCACCAATTTAGTGAGACCTTGTTTCCAAATAAATAAAAAAATAGGTCTGGGGGTGTAGCCCGGAGATAGAAGCCCCCTTGGTTCCATTCCCAATACCACAAAAAAATAAAAATATAATACACACACAAAGGTCTCTTTTAAAAATAAATGTGCACCAGTGGGTGTGTACCTCAGTACTTGGGAGGCTGGGTCAGGAGGATTGCAGGTTCAAGTCTAGCTTCACCAATTTAGTGAGACCCTGTTTTAAATAAAAAATAGGGCTGGGGTATAGTTTGGTGATAGAATGCCTTGGTTTAACCTCCAGTACCAAAAAATAATAATAATCATTGTTATTATTATAATAAGTAAATGTGCCCCAGCAACTTAGCAAGAATCTCGGGCTACTTACCAAGACCTTGTTTCAAAAAACTAAAAAATAAAAAAGGATTAGGGATATTGCTCAGAGTTAGAATGCCCCTGGGGTCAACCTGCAGTAGCAAAAAAAAAAAAAAAGGGACTATGTAACAGGTAACAATATTGCATTACCACTTTCTCCCCTCACAGGTGAGTCAGAGAGGAAAATGTGTGGTCACCAAAACCCACTCATAACACATTAAGAAAAACAAATACTATGTCATTTGGACATAAGTGCATTTTTAAAAAAAAAACTATTGTCAGATTAGATATTATTGTCACAATATGGGTTGGCATGTCCTGCACATGTTGGGCACCAAAAGAGCAGTATTCTGCCATGCAACTACCCTTGTGTCCCTTAACATGTAACACAACGTGAAATGCAGTGGAGGACTTGAAAAGGCACCTATGAACCTGTATTCCACATCACTGATTCACTACAAAGAAGACATACTAAAAATATCTGGAGGACAGTTTCAAACCGCACACATGACTCCAACCCTCTTTAACCCCTACAGGACACATCTCCTTAGGTATTCTGGGGTAGAAAACAGGTTTAGAACCACTGTTAAACAAGAGGTAAGTAAAGAAAAATGGTACCTGCAATCAGAGATAAAACATGTACAATAAACCCTCCTACTCAAGCATCGGCACCTCTTTTTTCAAAAGTATTTTTGAAACAAGCATTTCTTATTGCTTAAAAATAAAGTCTCAGATAAACCTCAAAAGATATGTCATAAATTAACCAGTTCAGAAAGGAAAATATATTTTGGAATATCACACTATTCTTCTAACGGCAGGAAAATTTATTAAATGAGAATAGTTTGAGGTAACTACTGAAAAATACTGGCAAGCAGCAATCAGAAGCAGAGAAGCGATGCTCCCACTGTGCCCAGCAGTTGCCAGAAATGTCCTGACATATTTAGCCTCAAGTTTAAGAAAGCTAGAAAACAATTTTAAATCATCATATAAACCACTTTGAATCACAAATTTCCAAAGTCTGGGATACTGTGAGGTGAGGGGGATGCTGGACCAATCCAGGGGGGCGGTAGTAGCCTCAGGTGCAAGTGGGGGGTATTGAATAAAAATAAGGGGGCGGTGGAAGCACCCAGGGGGACATTAAATAATTTTTTTCTGATAAGGGGGCAGTAAGCCAGTAAGTTTGGGAATCTATGCTTTTGGGGGGGAGTACTGGGGATTGAATCCACCAGCATTCTACCTCCAAGCTACACCCCCAATGCTTTTTATTTTATTTTGAAAGAGAGTCTCACTAAGTTCCTGAGAGTCTCACTAAATTGCTGAGGCTGGCCTTGAACCTGCGATCATCCTGTCTCACCCTCTCACGTACTGGGATTACAGGTGTGCACCACCACATCTGGCTGGGAATCTATGCTTTTAACCTACAAAGTTTATTACAAGCCCAATCCTTTAGCAATCATTTACTCATTTTGAGTAAATTAATTAATTTGTTCATTTATTTATTTAGTTTGCAGTACTGGGGATTGAACCCAGGGGCATTCTACCTCTGAGCTACACCCCCCACCCTATTTTTTATTCTTTATTTTGAAACAGGGTCTCAATAAGTTGCGCAAGGCCTCACTTAGTAGCTGAGGCTGGCTGCGAACCTGGATCCTCCTGTCTCAGCCTCCCAAGTACTGGGATTACAAGCATGTGCCACCACACCTTGCTAAGTAAATTTATAATACTATAATCTAAAATAGTACCAAAATCTCATGATTGCTTAATATTGTATATACATTCTTATAATGCTATGAAATTTCATTAAATTTTATCTTAGTTTAGAAAATACATGTAAGGTTCTCTTCCCTAACCCCAAGTACTTAAAACTTTTAAGCTGACGAAGTACAGCCTTTCAATGATTCTGGCATTCTCCCTACTCCTTTAATACAATAAAATAAAAATACATATATACACACACATTAGACTAGGGGAGAAAAAAAACAATACAACATTCAGCTGGTATTCTTAGAAGATTAGTCCTTAAAGTCTAACTAACTATAATAAAAGTTAAGAAAAGTACAAACTACCTTTTAACTTACCCTTTCTGCTTCCCTCTCCCCTTTGGTGATGGTACTGGAGAGATGGAACCCAGGGCACTGGACTGCTGCGCTACATTCCTAGCCCTTTTTATTTTACTTATTGATTTTGAGACAGGGTCCAGGGTCTCACTAAATTGCCCAGGTTGGCCTTGAACATGCGATCCTCCTGCCTCCACCTTTCAAGTTGCTGGGATTACAGGTGTGTATCACTATACAAGACAAACTTTTTTCTATTTAACTCCATTTGTACCTGCCCTCCAACATATCCAAACAGTCACAAAGATTAGATTATTTTGCTGCTTATATTGGTAGCAAGTTCTTAAAAGTGTGAATAAGAAAATATGGAAGAAAAAAGAATGATACAGATCTATGCTGAATTTCTAATTAGCCAACTTGATATAGGTTTATGGCTTAAATGGAAGCACACAAAGAAATGTAGACAGAGAACCACTATATTAGAGAGAAATTAATTCTATCCCAACCATATTTTCAAAGTATGCATATAAGCAATATCATGAATGTCATTAAGTCATATTTATAAGAAATTTAACACTAATAAGAGCTTCCATTCCACACATCCTCTAAAAGACAACACACATTTTGTAAGATTTTGGTAAGTTACATTCACATACACTTTGGTACTGAGAAGAGAAAAATGAAATTTGAACTAGTGTGTGTGTCTGCATGTTTGTGTCTCTGTGTGTACAGTAAATTCTAAAACTTTTTGAGGAACAAGATAAAGATTTTTGTTTTGTTTTTGGCAGTGGAGGGGATCAAACCCAGAGCCTTGTGCATGCTAAGGTGAGTGCTCTACCACTGGGCTACATCCCCATCCCCAAAAGGAAGGTTCTTTAATATTTGTGTAGGTAGCACTTTCACACTTTTGAAAATAACTTCCAGAACTTTATCTTTAATCCTAACCCTTCATCTTCAGACTGCAAAAATTACCTCCTCAGAGGGTCAGCTGCTACTGCCAATACAAAAGACTTCTGTTTTCCCATTCTTAGTCCACTGTCATTTTCATGACATCAACCTCTCCTAAGATAAATATTTGTGAAGGATCAATACAAAAACATGCACATATTCTGAAAAATATACTGAGAGCAATCTTAAACACCTTGGTTTTATTTCTAATTTTGCCAATGCTACCACGGCAAGTTGACTTTTAAATAGACCAGAAGAGTTGGGAGAAATGAGAAGTTGTTGGTCCAAGTACAGTTTCACAAAGGAGGAATAAGTTTCAAGATCTATTGCACAGAGGGATGATTATAGCCAATAGTAATGTATTCTGTATTGCAAAATAACTAAAAGTACATTTCAAATATCTCAACACAAAAAACCTTGAGATGACAGCTTGATTTGACTATCTTATATACATTGTATACTTTTTAAAAACATTACACTATACCTCATAAATATGCATAATTATGATGTCAATTAAAAATAATATTAACAGAGTGGGGAGAAGAGCAATAATGATGTAATATTTACATCTCAAGATTACAATAAAAAGGGGAATGCTAGCATTATAGTAACTATACAACATAGGCCTAAATAACAGGCTTCTTTTACAAAACGTTGGTTGTTTTTTTTTTCCATTTGTTTGTTTTTATTTTTGCAGTACTAGAAATTGAACCTAGGGACATTCTGCCACTAAGTTACATCTCCAGCCCTTTTTATTTATTTTTTATTTTGAGACAGAGTCCTCCTGCCTCAGTCTCCCACATTGCTGGGACTACAGGTGTCAGCCACCGCACCTGACTCAAAAATTTGGCTCGTTACTACATATATACATACATACACACACCCTTTATTAATATATCCATTTATAATTTCAGTAATTTAAAAAAGGGAGCAAGATACTACATATTAAAATGCTACTGACATTTCAAATGACATAACTCATTTTAACTATCAGAATTCTTTTTTTT
This sequence comes from Glis glis, assembly GCA_004027185.1. Classification (NCBI taxonomy): domain Eukaryota; kingdom Metazoa; phylum Chordata; class Mammalia; order Rodentia; family Gliridae; genus Glis; species Glis glis. The sequence continues at coordinate 27,391 of PVJS01008232.1, read as the reverse complement.
TTTTTAGGTTTACTAGTTTAATGTAAAGGATATTATAAGGATACAAAAAGCCAAATGAAGAGGTACGTAGGGCAAGGTATGACGGAAGGGACTGGGAGCTCTTGGCCCCTCCAGACAGCACCTGTTACAGCTTGGATCTGGAATATCCCTCAAAGGTTCATACATTAACGGGGAGCAGCTTCACTCCATCACATGCTCTGCCTCACCACAGCCAGAAGCAATGGAGCCAGGTGAGCACGGCCTGAAACCATGAGCCAAAATCAATCTTTTCTCCCTTTAAATTGACCTTCTCCGGTATTCTGGCAATGACGGGAAGCCAACACAGGACCCTCCACATGTTCAGCAACCTAGGAGCTCATCAAATCTCAGTCCTTCAAAAACAATCCAAACTGTGATTCCTTTAAAAGACAATTTCTTTAGACCTAATGAATAAACACTCTATCCCAAGTTTCCCAGGCCTGCTGCTGGGAAACATGCTACACTTTCATTTTTCTTCACATTTATCCAAAGAACAAAAGCAGGCAAGAAATGTGATAAGATCTTTTTAGGAAAGAAACCCCGGGATGTTTCCTTTTCAATTAAATATATATTAATTCTGTGATACCGGTAATCATCTTTGGATCTTCTTACTCATCTAAGAGTCAGAAGACTCAAAGTCCTGGGTATACTATGAATAGTATGAATAGTAACACTAACCTCCAAAGGAAAAATTTCTAACAGGAATCCTAATTCCTTTATTTATTTATTTATTTTAGGTACTGGGGATTGAATCCAGTGGCATTCTACCTCTGAGCTACACCCCCAGCCCTATTTTTTATTCTTTATTTTGAAACAGGGTCTCACTAAATTGCAGAGGGCCTCACTAAGTAGCGGAGGCTAGCCGCGAACCTGCGATCCTCCTGTCTCAGCCTCCCAAGTACTGGGATTACAAGCGTGCGCCACTACACCCGGCCCAAATTCCTTTTCTGAAAGGGTATGAAGATTAATATGAAAAGAGAATTCACTCTGCTTAAAAAAAAATCTGTTGATGCTGGAAATTTTGGATTTCATTTCCCCAATCAGCAGGTATACAAAACTGTCAAGAAGTGTGTTTCAAAACTGTCAAGAAGTGTGTTTCTGCCGGGCGTGGTGGTGCACGTTTGTAATCCCAGTACTTTGGGAGGCGGAGACCAGAGGATCCGGGTTCAAGCCAGCCTCAGCTCTCTCTCTCTACTTAGTGAGGCCCTCCGCAACTTCGTGAGACCCGGTTTCAAAATAAAGTATAAAAAATAGGGCCGGGGGTGTAGCGCGGAGGTAGAACGCCCCTAGGTTCAATCCCCGGTACCACAAAAAAAAAAAAAAAAGAAGTGTGTTTCTCCCAGGCATTCTAATGGAATGCCAGAAGCCTCAACTCAGAACTTAAGTTTTTAGTGATAGATTGTTTAAATAATGTTTATATAGATACAACAGACATGGAATAAGAAGCTAATGTACAAAAGAACTTTAAATATAAGAGCAAGATGTTCTTCAAAATGGATGAAACCTATCAACCTTAAATTACCATATTCCTTGTTTCTTCTGTAAAAGATCTGGCTACCTCGGTCCTTTAGAACAATGTCCTTTTAAACCTGCTCAATCAGCTCTGCCTAAGATGCTGCCTCAGGATAACCAGCCTGCTATAGGACGAACAGTTCCCCTCAAAAGGCCTCCTACAGTGACAGCGCTCTAAACTCAGGAGCTAGCTGTAAATAAGAAACAAACGTGCATATTCCACATTCTGATTCTAATCCACAATCAAAAATACATGCGGGAAAATTGCATCTGTACTAAATATGTACTTTTTCTTGTCATTATTACCTAAATAAGGCAGCACTAGAACTACTTAGAACTATTTGTACAGCATTTACATTCTACTAGGTACTATAAGTAATCTAGAGGTGATTTAAGTATACAGGAGGATATGCATACATTATATGCAAATACTACACTTATAAAAGGGACTTGGGCATCCAAGAATTTGGGTATCCAAGAGGAGTCCTGAATCCAATCTCTTTGCAGATACCAAGAGACAACTATATTTACTTTAGAAAAAACACTCAAATATAGACTGTATATTGATTACAGGTAGTAGGGTAGGAGGAGATACACATATGAAGGTTATGTCTTTTTGTGGAAGACACATACTATGAAGAAAACCCAGGATGAGATGTTCAAGAAAGCTGCTTCTCTTGCTGAGGGGGTGACATTTAGGCCAAGACAGCAGGAGAGCAGCCAGCTCAAGCACTCGGAGAAGGGCAATGTTCTGCAATAGCTACAGCTACCACTGCACAGCAAGAACAGCATAAGCAAAGGCCTTATGGCAGGAATGAGCTTGTGGAATGTACTAGGGCAAGTAAGAGACAAAAGCAGGAGAAAACGACTCCGCCTCAGCTCTTGGAGATCTAAACTAGTTGGGGAACACAATGGATAACTGAAGTGATGATAAGCACATGTTCGCTTTCACTGTAGATTTGTTGCAAATTTTGGAAAGGAAATCACAGAAGGCAGAGACAGCAGGGTAGGGGTCAAAGGAAGGACAAGTTTAGATGTGAGAAAACATGAAAAGCAGAGCAAAGGCACAGTGGTCCACAAACCTGCAGCTCATAAAATAAACCTAGCCAGGTAGAGGAACTCCTTTGTATTCCAGGACTCAGATGTCTGAAAATGGTTAACAGAGTCTACCATCTGAAACTGTTTTCACAGGGGTCTTCAGATACCCCAAAGTAGGTAAGCAACGTTTATAGCAAAAGAGGAATAACAGGAATATATTTGAAGATGATGAGGTTATCAGTCCTCATCAACTATACTGATAATAAATCATAAGACAATATTCAAAGATCTCCTCTTTGCCAGGTGTGGTGGCACACGCTTGTAATCCCAGTACTTGGGAGGCTGAGACAGGAGAATCACAGGTTCGAAGTCAACCTCAGCAACTTAGGCTCTCAGCAACTTAGTGAGACTCTGTTTCCAAATAAAAAATAAAATAGGTCTAGGAGTGTAGCCAGGAGGTAGAAGGCCCCTGGGTTCCATCACCAGTACCACACACACAAAAAAAGATTTCCTTTCTACAAAAGATTTCAAGGAAAGATCAACCCATACACTACTGCTTTTGTATTTATTTATTTATTTTTGCTGCAGCAGCAGCAATGAGGGTGGTGGGGACCTAAAACTGTGTGTGTGTGTCTGTCTGTCTGTCTCTCTCTCTCTCTCTCTGTCCCCCACACCCCCAGAACTGGGGATTGGGTGCAATGCCTCACACATGCTACATTAAGCATTATACCACAGAACTGTATCCCCAGCTTCATCTGTCTCTTGATTGGGGTTGTTGGTTACAGAGGTGTATACATTTGTCAAAATTCACTGAACTTGCCGGGTGTGGTGGCACATGCTTTAATCCCAGTACTTGGGAGGCTGAGACAGGAGGATCAGGTTAGAGGACAGCCTCGACAATATAGTGAGACTCTCAGCAACCTAGAGCTAGTGAGACCCTGTTTCAAACTAAAAAATAAAATAGAGCTGGGGTGTGGCTGAGAGGTAGAACTCCCCTGGGTTCAATCCCCAGTACCACAAAAATAAATAAATAAATAAATAAATAAATAAATAAATATTCACTGAACTTAGTTAATTAAAACTTATAAGGATGGAAACTTCATCTCAAAAAAGTGTCACAATGGAGTTCAAAAGACAAGTCAAGCCAGGCGTGGTGGCACACGCTTGTAATCCCAGTACTTGGGAGGCTGAGACAGGAGGATCCGGGTTCATGGCCAGCCTCAGCTGCCTAGGGAGGCCCTCCGTAACTTAGTGAGACCCTGTTTCAAAGTAAAGAATAAAAATTAGGGCTGGGGGTGTAGCTCATTGGTAGAAAGCCACTGGGTTCAATCCCCAGTTCCGCAAAAAAAAAAGTCAACTTAGAAATGTACATTTATAAACTGAGCGTGGTGGTGCACACCTGTAATCCCAGTACTTGGGAGACTTAGACAGGTTTGAGACCAGCTTCAGCAACTTAATGAGACCGTTTCAAAATTTAAAAAATGTTTTAAAAAGGGTTGGAGTTGTAGCCCAATGGTAGAGCACCCTGGGTTCAAGCCCCACCCCACACACACACACAAAATGTACACTCATAAGTCAACTAATAAAAAATGGAGAACTAAACATTATAAAACCAAGCATCTCTGCATGAGCAAACTGTCTATGGATAAGTTACATACCACATTTAAAGAAAAAAGTACATACAGGCCGGGCATGGTGGTGCACACTTCTAATCTCAGTACTTGGGAGGCTGAGACAGGAGGATCACAGGTTCACGGCCAGCCTCAGCTACTTAGTGAGGCCCTCCGCAACTTAATGAGACCCTGTTTCAAAATTAGGAATAAAAAAATAGGGTTGGGGGTGTAGATCAGAGGTAGAATGCCCCTGGGTTCAATCCCCAGTAACACACACACACACACACACTAAGCTGGACCATCTTACATACTAATTAAGTCAAAATATTTTTGCAGAAGATAGCCAAAGACAGGTAACCAAAATAATAAGAATATGAAAAGTAAGGGAATGAACAGCTTGTGTGACTCCATAAAGAATAGTTCAATGAGCCGGGCCTGGTGGGGCACGCTTGTAATCCCAGTGCTTGGGAGGCTGAGACTGGAGGATGGCACGTGCGCGGCCAGGCTCAGCTACTCAGTGAGGCCCTCTGCAACTTAGACCCTGTTTCAAAATAAAGAATAAAAAATAGGGCTGGGGGTATAGCCCAGAGGTAGAATGCCCCTGGGTTCAATCCCTGGTACCACCAAAAAATAAAATAAATAAACAATACAGTAAAACAGTCTTTAGCAGTCTTTTGTCTGGACTATCCAATTGTCTCCTACTGTGCACACAAACATACACACACACACACATATCCTTCAAAAAGCAACTAGATTTAATCTATTTAGTTAATTAAATTATGCCTCTTCTCTGCTGGTAAAACTTCAATGGTACTCTAAAGCCATTCCCAAAGGTCTTAAACTATGGTTCAAGGCCTACAGTATGGTTCCAATTCAGCTCTCCAGCTTCACCCCCATCTGTACTGCTCTTCACAAGTACACCAGACCACTAACCAAACAGAACTTTGTGCCAAGGATTACTTGCATTTGGCCCTATCATTACATTCATCTATTATTTTTGAGATTCCCCTAGAATTACTGTCAAAATTGCACAGACCAATTTCATCATCTCACTGCCCCTACACAACTGAATAACTCTTCCTCCTCTAACTCCCAGGTTTTAAACTCTATTACTCACATATAAAAGTAAATACACCAGGAATGATAAAACAATATCCATGCTTTGCTATTTTAAAGCCCTTTCTTATTTCCCATACTAACCTATGATCTCCTTGAGGACCAGGAACAGTGGTTTCATAAGTAATAAATACCCCTAAAGCATCAGTGTTTACTGATTAGAACATTTTCACTGAACTAGAGTAGTTCATGATCGCGTTTTTTTTTTAAAAAAAAAAAAGAAACTTTCAGTTACACTCCCAGTTTTAAAAGGAACTGAAACAGAAGGAAAAAGATTTAAGATAAAACTGCCAATGTTTCATAAGGAACGTTTAATTTTATAGTAAGAATAAAAACTCCCCCCCAAAAAATATTAAGCACTCATACACAATTGGCCCAAAAAAAAAATACACCTCCTTAGCTTACTTAGAAATCTGTGGTACAAAACTGATATAACTGACAATCAGCCACGCATGGTGGTACGTGTCTGTACTACCACCTTACAGGGAGACTGAGGCAAGAGGATCACTTAAGCCCAGGAACTGGAGGCCAACCTGGGCAATATAACAAGACCCTGTCTCACCAAAAAAGAAAACAAACAGATAATCGTTAAATGCTAAAGTTTCATTTATAGCTATGAAATATGTAGTTCAATTTAACTTAATCCTTTATGTATTTCACTACATTATGCACCTATGAAGGTGCAACAGACAACTCTGGCTTCAAAAATCTAGCTCTCACATCGAACACACACATACCTGGTTCTTCTAATTTCACACTTCTATCAATCCTCCTGTCTCAGCCTCCCAAGCACTGGGATTACATGTATGCGCCACCATACCCAGCTGATATTTGTACTTTTGAGATTATGATCTGTCTATATTCTGCCAACAATGGAAGCTACTTCTTCTTTTTTTTGGGGGGGGGCGGTACCAGGGATTGAACCCAGAGGCGTTCTACCTCCGAACTACACCCCCGGCCTTATTTTTTTTTATACTTTATTTTGAAACCAGGTCTAACAAAGTTGCGGAGGGCCTCACTAAGTAGAGAGAGAGAGAGAGAGAGAGACAGGGAGAGAGAGAGATAGAGCTGAGGCTGGCCACGAACCTGGATCCTCCGGTCTCCGCCTCCCAAAGTACTGGGATTACAAGCGTGCGCCACCACGCCTGGCCGCGGAAGCTACTTCTAATGTGAAGTTTCATTCACTGAGAAGTCTAGAAATAGGTGGATGTGGTGGTATGCCCCTATAATCCCACTTACTCAGGAGGCTGACGCAGAAGGATGAATTTGAGACTAGCCTGGGCAACATAGTAAGTCTCTGCCTCAAAAAGAAAAGGAAAAAAGTCTAGAAAGATCATAAGCTTAGGCACAACAAGAGACTACATATTTTATATATACATACACACACACACGCAATGTATATATTAACCAAGTAGTCAGGCATGGTGGCACATGCTTGTAATCCCAGTACTTGGGAGGCTGAGACAGGAGGATCACAAGTTCGCAGCCAGCCTCAGCTACTTAGTGAAGCGCTCAGCTACTTAGTGAGACCCTGTTTCAAAATAAAGAATTAAAAACAGAGCTGGGGCCAGGCGTGGTGCCGCACGCTTGTAGTCCCAGTACTTGAGAGGCTGAGACCGGAGGATCCGGGTTCGTGGCTAGCCTCAGCTACTTAGTGAGGCCCTCAGCTACTGAGACCCTGTTTTAAAATAAAGAATAAAAAATAGAGCTGGGGTATAGCTCAGAGGCAAACTGTCCCTCGGTTCCATCCCCAGTACCACAAAAAAAAAAAAACCTGAGTAAAATCCCAAGTGTACAAGTAAAATCTACTTGTTTCCTGAATGACCTGAATGCTTTCTCTTCTTTGATGATATACCTATACCTGACTCCAATGTCAAATTAATGTCATTCTGGAATACTAAAATATAAATGTCTTCTTTTTTTTTTTGGTACTGGGGATTCAACCCAGGTGCATTCTATCTCTGAGCTACACCCCAGCCCTGTCCCCTTTTCTGAAACAGGGTCTCACTAAGTTGCTGGAGCTGGCCTGGAACCTGCAATCTTCCTGTCTCAGCCTCCCAAGTACTGGGAAGAGGGGTGAGCCCCCACATCTGGCCATTACACATTTAATTTTAAGAACAAATCAGTCTGCTCTCTATCTTGATTGGTACAACTAGATTATTTTCCAAAATAAAATCAGGAAAATTACAGATTTTGGCTATTTGCAATGACAGGTCTCCTTTTAAAGGAAGAGGCAAACCATTTTCTCAGGTCGGAACCCCTTTGTGATAAAAGGCCACCAACCACTCATTTCTCCATATGAGAAAACCAGAGGCATCTAGAGGGTCCCAAAACTTTCTCAACTTTATGTCTGAGGATCCACATATTTCAGTAATAATAAAACTGACCTTGTATTATTCATTTGCCTAACCACTCTTAAATGATGAAAGTATAGTGAACACAAAGGCAGACTATAAACCAATGTTATCCAGGTATGTTATTGTCAAAATTTTGTAGTCTTGGTGTTACAATAGTTCACTAGTCCATTCCACCTGGAACATTTCTTGTCCAAATATATGAAGTATCCTGTGTGGCCAGGACTGACTAAACTGTCAGTTTACCAACTGACAAACTAATACTAAAAGAAACCGACTAGAATTTTTTTTTTTTTAATTCCACTTCTCAAAAGCCTAAGCCAAAGAAAGGAGAAAAAGAAAAAAAAAATCAGGGGAGAAACAGGTGTGGTGGCGCACGCCTGTAATCCCAGTACATGGGAGGCTGAGACAGGAGATCGCAGGTTTGAAGCCAGCCTCGCATCAACTTAGCCAGATCCTGTTTCCAAATAAAAAAATAAAAGAGGACTGGGGGTGTAGCTGGGAGGTAGAATGTCCTGGGTTCAATCCTCAGCACCACCAAAAAAAAAAAAAAAAAAAAATCAAGATGATTCAGATGAACCAGAAAGTCTGCCTGCACTTGAAATTTTTTGGGAAAAAAAATTAATAAACCTCCACTTAACTGGGAAGATCAACCTCCATTCCTTCAGTTAACTGGAGTCTGTCATCTTTCTGAAAAGAAGGAACAGAATAACTTCAAATTTAATTTATGAAAATATGTGAATTAGCAGCCAGGCATGGTGGCGCACGCTTGTAATCCCAGTACTTAGGAGGCTGAGACTGGAGGATCGGGGTTCACAGCCAGCCTCAGCTACCTAGTGAGGCCTCCACAACTTAGTGAAACCCTGTTTCAAAATAAAGAATAAAAAATAGGGCTGGGGGTGTATCTCAGAGGCAGAATGCCCCTGGGTTCAATCCACAGTACCACACACACACACACAAATATATATATATATGAATTAGCAAACATCTGAGATTTTTTTATTGGCAATTGAACAAATCAATTATGGTGGCCTTGCAAATAAATGAAATTATGTTATGGGGTTATTTCCATACTTTTCTTTCTATAGTAGGAGAAAAGCAAATATTTCCAACTTCCTAAACTGTTATTCCATGTAACCAAGTGCATCTCACAGTATCATCTACCTAAGCACTAAATTCTGAGACTTTGTTACAGAAACATAGCTCCAAAGCAGCTTACATCCCCCCCCCACACACACACCTGCTACCAAAACCTAAAGCACTTGAAAGAAACAACATGGGTAATATTTATTAATAACCTATGCACATACTCCTTAACTATATAAGCCATCCTGCTTCATCCCTGTCAGCAGTGAAGTCAGGTGACCCCAGCTGGTGGGTGCAACTCTGCTACTCCATTTATTTCCAGCTACAAGTTATATTTTATTTTCCAAAAGCTCTAGGACTATTGAGTAGGGCATTTTAGTCCTCTAAAGAAATACTAAATTTTTTTTTGTACTGGGGATGGAACCAAGGGGCTTCCCAGCCCTTTTTATTAGTATTATTTTTGTTTGTTTGTTTTGAAACAGGGCCTAGCTAGGATGATGACAGTCTTGCTAAGTTACTGAGGCTGGTCTTGAATCTGTGATCCTCCTGTCTCAGCCTCCCAAGTACTGGCATGTGCTGCCACGCCTGGCTACTAAATTCTCTTAAATATACCAATACTGAAAAGTAATGGAAAGTCCATTGTTTAAAAAAAAAAAAGCTGTCAAATGTCAAATTCGAGTTCATTTATCACCTAATATGTTATATGCCTAAAATCAAACTGCACACATTTCAAGAAAAGTGAAAACTAAGCATGTCTATTAGATAATACTAACACAAACTTGTACAGAACAAATCAAAGCTGTTTTTCAAACAAAAATTTTCTTAACTAAACATCTCAATTCTAGATTCTGACAATTTTTAAAATCCCTAGTTATATACATGCGTCCTCAACAGACAGTATCTAGGAAAGCAAATACAACAGAACCAGAGGTGTACTATCCATTAGCCAAAGATTAATTTTTCCATCCGTCTTAAAATATTACATTCTAACATATTGTTTACTTCCAAACACTGCTGAAATTAACAATAACTATCAGGAAGCAAAAACGTTGGTTTTACACTTATCTGGCCAGTTTCTGGACAATTATAATGCAAGTGTGCTGTGCTCCAAAGTATGAAAGCTCTATGAATCGACTAACCCTAAAATTAGTGTGATACATTCAAGGAGTTCTTCTAGGCACTGGATTAAACTCCAAATAATCTCTGGATATTACGAGCATTTGAGAGTCTCAATGAAAGGAAAGACTAAATACTAAAGTAAGCACAATTGCTCCATGATTAATCAGAAAGACACGAAAATATTTTTTAAAAAGTTAATGCTCCTAATGTACTCAAAGCCAACTAGGTCCCAAAGAGTTCTGAAATCAAATCCTCCATACAAGAGGAAAATTCTCTACTCCAAGGAGTTCACTTCCAAGTGTCCAGGTATGAACTGCTGTTCAATTGCCATTGCACTCACGGAAAAAACTTCACTTTCCAGGACCAGAATGGGTCAATCCCATTAACAGTCACACAATCTCATCTCAAGCCCCACCTAACACTCCGCCTCAAGTCAGAGAAAGGCCTTAGTTGAAGTTTGAGGGTTTTTTAAACACACGTGGGCACAGAGGGGAACACAGTTAAGGTCTTTCACGTGGGGGCTGGAAGGGTGAGGAATCGAGGAAGTTAATGGGTAACAGGGAGGGTCTTGGATTCTCAGGATACCCCAACTCAAATCCCAACTTGGAGGGAGGTGGTAATGAAATGCTCCCCCCACCCCGCGCCTCCTCCTTAAGCCTGCCTGACCCAACCCCTAAGCCAGAGCGCCTGGGCCGGGCGCGCAGGGTCCCGGCTCCAGCCCGGGGCGGAGAGCAGGGCGTGGGGGGGCACTTAGGCCTTGCCTCCCGCGGCCTCGCTCCCCAGCCGGGTCGGAGGAGACCCAGGAAGCCGCGCCCGGCTCCGGGGGGTGGAGGGCCTAGGCCGCGCCTCCCGCCCCGCGGCCCTAGGCCTGCGCCCGCCCTGCGCCCGCCCGAGCCGGGCCGGGGAGGTCGGCGGCGGGCCGGGCGCCGTCACCCACCTGGGTTGCCAGTCATTCCAGCTCCGCGGGTACTTGGTGCCGCCGCCGCCGCTGCTCAGCCGAGACCCCGGGGCTCTGCGGCTCATTACCTTCCCCGACACGACATGGCCAAGCGCCGCCGCCCGAAGAAGCGCGAGTCGCCGCCCGAACCAGCCGCCGCCGACACTCCGCTCCGGCCCGGGGCTGAGGAGGAAGCCGAAGAGGAGCAGGAGGAGGCGGCGGAGGGCGGGGGAGGCGGACGGCCGTTCCGGGTTCCGCCTGAGCCCGCAGCGCAGGACGAGGAGGCGGGCGCGGCGCGGCGAGGGGGAGGCGGAGGAAAGGGAGGCGACGTCTCTGCCAGGGCCGTGCGCGGCCCGCGACGCCGGGGCCCAGGAGGACGAGGACGGCGAGGAGGCGGTGGCAGCGGCTCCTCACGCTCACACGGCCACGGCTTCCCCGCCTCCCGGCTCCGCCCGTCGCGCCGCCGCTGCCGCACGGCATGCTGGGAGCGAGGGGCGGCGCCGGCGCCCGCCGCGCCTGGAGCGAGGGGCGGGGCAGGCGTCGAGGGGCGGGGCCTGTCGGAGGGGCGGGGCCTCCGGCGGACCGCCCTCCCGCGCACTGGGGCTCTCTTCCACTCCCCGCCGACCTCGCCGAGGTGCGGGTTCCGCGGCGGAGGACCGCCGGAGAGGACTGTGCACCCCCGCCCCTGCGCACACCCCCCTCGCAAACGCTCCCCTGGAAGCACCTGACCCCCCGGGAGCCGGGCAGTCAGGTGTGAGCCGGCGTCCAATCACCGGCCAGCGGTGGGGGGGCGCAGGTGCCCTTGCGTGCGCGCGCACACAGACGTGCCCTTCCAGTTCACGTGCACCCACCTGCCCTCGGTCGGGGGCGGAGGAGTGAAAATAGTAAGGATGAGAGCCGGGGCATAACCACCTTGCCACCTTCCAGGTCCCCACCTGAAATGTGCTCATCGAGTCCTGACCCCTGGACCGTCTCTTCATAATGTAAGAAATCAGGACCACCAAACACTCTTTCCGACAGTGTGAAATATGCTTTGAAGTCCTCACCTTAACACTTGCCCACCTGCCCCTGCAGAAAGGCTGGCTAGAGGGGCCAAAACTGAGCCCTGTTCCACCCACCTACCCCCAACACTCTACCCGAAAAAATTCACTGAAGCATCTGAGACATTATGTGGATGCAAATACATATTATTAAAGGTGGGCAAAATACACACAAGCATCTTAACCTTATCGGCATAAGGGGTCTTAACCTATCATTTTATATTACAAGGAGAAAGTATTTATACATAGCTTGTATCATTTAAAATTGCTACCCAAGCCGGGCATGGCACTTGTAATCCCAGTACTCGGGAGGCTGAGACAGGAGGATCGCAGGTTCGGGGCCAGCCTCAGCTACTTAGTGAGGCCCTCTGCAACTTAGGCCCTCCGCAACTTAATGAGACCCTGTTTCAAAAATAAAGAATAAAAAAATAGGACTGGGGGTGTATCTCAGAGGGAGAATGTCCCTGGGTTCAATCCCCAGTACCGCAAAATAAAATGAAATAACTATTCCCAAATACTTGATTATAAGGAATTCATATCACCACTCGCATACATATTCCTTCAATCATGGACTCCTCCCTTGTGTCCATCAATTCCCTCACTAAGTGAAGATCCTGCCAGTTTGTGTGTGTGGAGGTGGGGGGTGGTACTAGGGACTGAACCCAGGGGGCATTCTACCTTCAAACTATACCCCAATCCTTTTTATTTTTATTTTGTTGTTGTTGTTTTGAAACAGGATCTCACTAGGTTGCTGAGAGTCTCGCTGAGTTCCTGAGACAGGTCTCAAACCTGCCATCCTCCTGTCTCAGCCTCCCAAGTACTGGGATTACAGGTGTTCGCCACCAGGCCAGGCTCTGCCAGTTGTAGAGAATGAAAAGTCAAAATTCCAAATGAATTTTCCTCCCTCTCCCTCCTCCTCTCCTACCCTCCCCAGGGGGAAACTCCTCTGAAACTGTGCTGATATTTGACTCAAAATCCCCACTAGGAATTAGATCCAAGCCTGGTCACCTACCTGTATAAAAAAAATTAATTCAATGGGGCTTGGAAATAGCTTAGTGGTAGATCATTTGCCTACTATGTGCAAGGCCCTGGGCTGGATCCCCAGCACTGCAATATAATAATGATAATAATAATTCAATAAAACTGAATGAATTTATTGAGTGAAGAGGGATATCTCCCACATGCACACACTCCATACTGAAATTGCCCTGGGTACCCTCACAATTGCCCACCTCCCTTTTGCTGAGCGAAGATATGAGGAAAGGTCCTTCGTTGTTTAATAAAAGGACCCAAGAGAGAGAATCCTTTCCTCCCAGTTTATCCTTTCCTCTTCCCTATTCCCTTAGGAAGACAAAAATTTCCTGAGTCCAGTCCCAAGATTAGTATCCCCTCATAGAGTATGCTTTTCTCTGGGAGGCTGTTATTCCTACAAGATATTCCTATTTTGTTTGTAATTAATGTTTCATTATATAAGCAATAATGGACACAATGTCCTTATGTTTTTTGTTGGTTGGTTGGTTGGTGCTAAGGATTGAACCCGGGGACATTCTACTTCTGAGATACACCCCCAGCCCTATTTTATTTTTATTTGGAAACAGGGTCTCACTAAAGTACTGAGAGCCTCACTAAATTGCTCACTAATTGTAATCCTCCTGTCTCAGCCTCCCAAATACTGGGATTACAGACATGCACCACCATGCCGGGCTCCCTTATGTGGTTTTTTGTTGTTGTTGTTGTTGTTTTTGCGGTACTGGGGATTGAACCCAGGGGCATTCTACCTCCGAGCTACACCCCAAGCCCTATTTTTTTTTATTCTTTATTTTGAAACAGGGTCTCACTAAGTTGTGGAGGCCTCACCAAGTAGCTGAGGCTGGCCACGAACCTGGATCCTCCGGTCTCAGCCTCCCAACTACTGGGATTACAAGCATGCGCCACCACGCACGCCCAGCTCCCTTATGTATTTTTAGTGTACAGTATAATCATGATTTATTCTTTCATTCAACATTCAGAAAATTTATTGAGCACCTACTAACAAAGGATTTGAGGACAGGACAGTCATCAAGACCCAATACTTTATCTCAAGGAACTCAGGGTATAGGGAGTAGGGGGCTGGGTCAATTACAAGAAACAACTGAAATTGTTACATATGCTCAGTCTCCCCTCTCCCCACCCTGCAAACCTGTCTCTCAGTCTGGCCAGAGATGCCCCTTCTCCCAAAGCCTTTGCTTAGTTGTGAGTTCTGAGCTTTCCTGGATCTGTACCCTCCCCTATTACTTTCTATGCTGCTAGGTGAATTAATGCTTTCTCCTCGTTAGGACCCTCAGACCTACGAGCCAATGGCTGGTGTGGCCAACTAATCATTCTGACCTCCTTAAATAGTTGACCAAAAGAATGCTGCACTGACCAAATTATGTCAATGATTCAGATTGTAAAACGATTAACAGCAGAATAACCAGACCTTTAGATCCTTGACAAAAGCTTTGTCAGTGCTTCTAACTTTTCCAGATTAGAAAACAACCGCAGAGTAATTCAAAGAAGGGTTCTGGGCTCAAATTCCAACTCCCCCACTTATAAGAGGAGGTGGTGTTGGCAAGCTCCTGGCTTATTCTGTAAAATGGAAATGATGGGAGCATTATTGGACAGGGGATGTGGCCTCAGTGTTAGAGTGTTTGCCTAACCTGCACTAGGCCCAGGGTTCCATCCCCAGCAACACACACACACACACACACACACACACACACACACAGTAAATAAATAATAGTACTGACTTCTTGGGGACATGGAGAGGGTTAATAGAAATGCTGCATGGAAAGTGTTTTATACAGGGCTTGTCACACAGTAAGCATCCTTAAATGTTAGCTAAAAATCAGATCTGCAATTTTTTCTGAGGCATATGGCTATTGGGATAATATTATGACCAATGAAGAACGAGAAAAATTAGGGTTGTTAGCTGGGCATGATGATGCACTCCTGTAATCTTAGTACTTGGGAGGCTGAGACAGTAGGCTCACAGGTCTGAGGTTAGCCTCAGCAACTTAGTGAAACCCTCTGCAACCTAGGCAGGCCCTGTTTCTAAACCAAAAATTAAGAAGGGCTGGGGGTGTAGCTCGGAGGTAGAATGCCCCTGGGTTCAAGCCCCAGTACCACAAAAATAATAAATAAATAAATAAATAAGTTGCTGGCAGAGGTTTTTCTAGTTTCTTTTCTGGGTTTCTTATCAATCTTATTTCTTTCCTTCAGTCTCTCTTTCTTTCTTTTGTAGTTTTTCCATGGAAATAATTAACCTTCACAAACACTCCATGTTGTCAAGGGGTGGTGTGAGGACAGAGAAGGTGGGAGAGCATCATTTAGCAGAAACATCCTGGAAAACAATTCAACGGTGTGAATCCAAAATCATTAATGTCCTTTCCCCCAGTAATTCCCACTTCTGTGAATCTATCCTAAGGAAACCTGCCACACATAGTCAAATTGGCTTTCTTTTCTTTTTTTTTTTTTTTTGGTAGTATTGGGGATTGAACCCAGGGGCATTCTACCTCCGAGCTACACCCCCAGCCCTATTTTTTATTCTTTATTTTGAAACAGGGTCTCATTAAGTTGCAGAGGACCTCACTAAGTAGCTGAGGCTGGCCGTGAACCCAGATCCTCCTGTCTGAGCCTCCCAAGAACCAGGATTACAAGAGTGCGCCACCACGCCCAGCTGACTTTCTTAACATAACAATCAGATCATGCCACCATCCTACTTAGAGTCCATCAGTGGCTTCCTATTCTTCTTAGAATACAATCCAGACTCTGCGTTGCAAAATCCTACAAGAGGCTGTAAACTCTGGCTTCTGGGCCTGGGGATGTGGTTCAGTGGTACAGTGCCTGCCTAGCCTGTGCAAGGCCCTGAGCTTGATCCCCAGCACTGCAAAAATAAATAGGAAAACAAGATTTGGTTTCTCCTACATCGCAAACACCCCAGGACGGTTTATATCTAGAAGAGGATCCTCACAGTGATTAGGGAATCCCTTAATGTAGGCCGAGGCTGCAGTTTGTTTTAGACCTTCCAGGGCATTCTAATGTGCAGCTAAAGTTGAGGACTACCTCCTGACAGCCCTTAGAGGACAGAAATAGTTCTCAGTGCCCCCTTATGCCCACCTTGGGGAAAAATTGGAAGTCTGGTTTTTGCCACTACTTGGATTTTTAAAACTATACGTGTCAAATACGAGTACTCTCAAAACTTGCAAAATTTGTTTCTCGTTTCTTTTGGTCGTTCTGCCTCTTTGGTTTCATTAGCATTTCTCTACTCTGTTCCTGTTAAGGGACTGAATTTCTTTTCCTGGGATGTAACAAGCTTCTAAGCTTCTCTAGCCTCAGCTTCTGCATCTGCTGTTCCTTCTGCCAGGAATGCCTTTCCTACAGCTGTTCACTTCAAATAGCAATTAAGTGACTGTGGTGCTTAGGGTACTGTGTGTGTGTGTGTGTGTGTGTGTGTGTGTGTGTTTACTGGGGATTGAACCCCGGGGCATTCTACCTCTGAGCTACAACCCCAGGCCTTTTTATTTTTTGTTTGGGAAACAGGGTCTGGCTAGGTTGTTGAGAGTCTCACTAGGTTGCTGAGAGTCTCACTAGGTTGCTGAGAGTCTTGCTAAGTTACTGAGGCTGGCCTCGAACCCAAGAACCCAAGATCCTTCTGTCTCAGCCTCCCAAGTACTGGGATTATAGGCGTGCACCACCACGCCCACCTAGCATGCAAAATGTAAGGGCCTTGTATGTGCATGATCCTGTGTGAAGCGTCCTTAAATTTGGGGCCCTAAGACCTCATTTGCCTAACCTTGGCCTCTGCCCTGTTTTCTGAGGCCATGTCATCTTTTCAGAGACATTTGCCCTGACCTTCTGCCCCCAAAGACGTGGGCAGTGCCCTTTCCAGGTACTCTTTGTCATAACTCTATTTCTTTTCCCGCTAGTACCTGCCACCATCTCCAAATACTGAGTTTCTTTGCACCATTATCATCTGCCTGTCTTTTAAAATGCAAGCTTTGTAAGAGTCAAGGTCACACCTTTTGCAGCCCAACTCCCTCTATGCCCAGCACCCAGTGTAGCACCTGATCCAAACCAGGCATGGTGGTACACAACTGTAATCCCAGTGCTTGGGAGGCTGAGACAGGAGGATCGCAGGTTCAAGGCCAGCCTCAGCAACTTAGCAAAGCCCTCAGCAACTTAGCGAGACCCTATTTCAAAATAAAAAATAAAATAGGAGCCGGGTGTGGTGGCACATGCTTGTAATCCCAGTACTTGGGATGCTGAGACTGGAGGATCCGGGTTCGTGGCCAGCCTCAGCTACTTAGTGAGGCCCTCCACAACTTAGTGAGACCCTGTTTCAAAATAAAGAATAAAATATAGGGCTGGGGGTGTAGCCCAGAGGTAGAATGCCCCTGGGTTCAATCTTCGGTACTGCCAAAAATTAAAAAAAATAAAATAGGGCTAGGGGTGTAGGTCCAAGGTAGAATTCCCCTGGGTTTCATCCCCAGTACCCCCCAAAAAAGTAAGTAAGCATTCAATAAATATTCATTGAATGAACAAAGAATGAATCGTCAGAGTGGGATGATGACCCACACAGACCAACTGAGCAAACTTTGGCCAAGGTGGTGAGTCTTGACTCTAAGAATAGAGCCTGCTCTAGCTAATATTTACCGAGCATTTACTAATGCCTCCAACTGAGCCAAATGGTCAATATGGGTTACTACGTGGATTTCTCCAAAACCACGCTGTGAGGTATGTTCTGATGAGGCATTTTACAGCTTAGGACTTTGACGCCAAGAGAAGCTAAGCAGCTTGCCCAAGGTCACCCAGCTGGTAGAAGGACCAGGCAGAGAATGTCACAGGCAGGGACAGAGGGACATTTGGCACCAACTTCACATTCAGCACAGGCCTCAGTTTTAGACATTTGGCGTTATTGTCCAGTGAGGTTATATGCAGTCCTGGAGACACACTAGCAGGAAGGAAGTCCACATGGCAAATTGTGTCACATCACCAGGCCACACACCTGTAAGGGCTGTGCATTGAGACTGCGGAACAATAGCCAGGTGTGGTGGCGCATGCCTGGAATCCCAGTACTTGGGGGACTGAAACCGGATGATCTCAGGTTCGAAGCTAGCCTCAGCAATTTAGTGAGGTCCTCAGTAACTCAGTGAGACCCTGTTTCAAAAAAAAGGAGGGGGGCTGGTGTAGCAGGGAGGTAGAATGTCCCTGGTTTCAATCCACAGTAACACACACACACACACACAGACACACACACACACACACACACTTGTATAATAAATTAGATTATTGCCAGGCGTGGTGGCGCACGCTTGTAATCCCAGTACTTGGGAGGCTGAGACCGGAGGATCTGGGTTCGTGGCCAGCCTCAGCTACTTAGTGAGGCCCTCCACAACTTAATGAGACCCTGTTTCAAAATAAAGAATAAAAAAATAGGACTTGAGGTGTAGCTTGGAGGTAGAATGCCCCTGGGTTCAATCCCCAGTACCGCAAAAAAAATAAATAAACTAGATTATTACCTGGTGAATAGATAATTACATTGCCTCATAGTTTTCCCCCCTTATGTTAAAAGTGTTCAACTGTAAGAAGAAATTTTTAACCACAGTCCAGGGACTTGGGGTATAGCTGAGTGATAGAGTGCTTGGCTAGTATGTGCAAAGACCTAGGTTCCATTCCCAGCACTGCAACCAAGAGAAAAAAATATATATATTATATATATAAATATATATATTCACTAATTTTGTACCCTTTTGCTGTTTCTTAAAATTTTATTCACTTTTTTTTATGCTGGGGATGGAATTCAGGACCTTATCCATGCTAAATATGCACTCTATCACTGAGCTAAAACCCCAACCCCTTAAATTTTTTACCTTAACATCTTTATTTTTCTTTCTTTTATTTTTCGGTGCCGGGGATTGAACCCAGGGGCGTTCTACCTCAGCGCTACACCCACGGCCCTATTTTTTTATACTTTATTTTGAAACCAGGTCTCACGAAGTTGCAGAGGGCCTCACTAAGTAGAGAGAGAGAGAGAGAGAAAGACAGGGAGAGAATGAGAGAGAGAGAGCTGAGGCTGGCCGCGAACCCGGATCCTCCGGTTTCTGCCTCCCAAAGTACTGGGATTACAAGCGTGCGCCACCACGCCCAGCAATATCTTTATTTTTTCAACCAATAAATATTCTAATATTTTAAGACACTCAGAGCCTCCGAAACTGTGAGCTACTAGATTCTCTCTTTACTCCTGAAAGACCCTGCAGTCAGGATTTGTAACACTGGGGATTGAACCCAGGGGCATTCTATCTCTGAGCTACACTCCCAGCCCTATTTTATTTTTTTATTTTGAAACAGGGTCTCGCTAGGTTGATGAGAGTCAACTTGCTGAGGTTGTCCTCAAACCTGTGGTCCTCCTGTCTCAGCCTCCCAAGTACTGGGATTACAGGCATGCACCACCACGCCCAGCTTGGAGTCAGAGTTTGAACACAGACCAACCCCAGAGCCCTCCACCACCAGGATTTTCCTTGAGGCCTTCCAAATTCCCTAGTCAAACACTAAACTTTCCCCCTGGGCAAACAAAAGATAAAGCTCTCTCTTTTGTTTTCTTTAAACCCTATACCTGGCCCAGGATTCACCCCAAGGAGGCACCAAGGACTGAGGAAATTCATCCTCAAACAGGAGATTCAAGTCCAAGGGTGATTTTTAAAACACACTCTTAAAAGTAAATCTGCATCACAGAGACATGAAAGCCGATTAAAAAAATAAAATAAAATAAAAAAAACCCCAGCAGCCTCCTTGTTCCTGTTCCCAGCTAGGGAATCTTTGTCACCGGCCAGGCCCCCTCAGGAAGGGCTATTTTTATAGTGAGTTTTCAAGTTGGTACAGGAGGAATTTGGCTGGGAAACCTCATGACACATTTGAAACCTCCTCTTGGGCTGCCTCAGCCTGTGGCAGTGGCCAAGCTTCCTTGAATCAGGCACAAGCCGTGCTGCCCGGTTGCCTGTGCACTCTCTAAACAATAAATAACACAGGAAGGTGCTCACTGGAAGCTTCTAAAGTGGAGAATACAGTAGGGTGGGGAGCTCCCAAGTTGGCCCTGACCTGCCCAAGGGTTGGCTTAGGCGATTCTTCCTGAGACTCTCTTGCAGAACTGGGAATTGAACCCAGAGGTGCTCTACCACTGAGCCCTTTAAAAAAAAAAATGCTTTATTTTAGCCAGGTGTGGTGTTGCGTGCTTGTCAGCCCAGTACTTGGAAGGCTGAGACGACAAGAGGATAGCAGGTTTGAGACCATCCTCAGCAACTGAGCGAGACCCTTAGTAACCTAGTGAGACCCTCAGCAACTTAGTGAGACCTTGCTTCAAAAAGAATAGGACTGGGGGTGTAGCTCAGAGGTAGAATGCCAAGAGCTGGGACTACAGGTGCACGCCACCACGCCCAGCAATCCATGGCTTCTGATGTCTTTCCCATGGTTTCTCCCCAACTCCAGCCTTTTTAAACATCTCCCCTAAAGTCAGGGCCCACCAGAATTGGGTTGAAGAGGAAGAATGAATGTGTGTGGCGGGTGGGGGGGCAGGAAATTAAGCTGGGGTAAAGGAGAGAGCTGCCTTTAACCTTTATTGTCACTTCTTGGAGGTCATCCAAAGCTGATGGTGATGATGTCACAATAATACAATGCAGGAGAACAATAGTTCAGCTTCACTGGGCTCTTCCCACTTGTCAGGCAAGGTGCTGAGGGCTGTACCTAGGTGGCTCATCGCTTACTGAATCCATGAGATGGCCACATAAAGTCAGTAGTTCTTTTTGTTCCCATTTTACAAGACGACACAGCAGAGGCTTACAGCTAGTAAACAGCAGAGCCGAGACTTAAACCCACGTGCATTTGCTCGTGCCCGCGTGTCCCTATAATTTATTCTCACCCACAATCAACCCATTGTATGAGGAGCCTGTCGTCTTAAAAGCAATCAGATGTTCCCAGCTTACCTCTTGATTGAGGAGCTAAAGAGCCCACTGAGGAAG
Organism: Glis glis; assembly: GCA_004027185.1. NCBI lineage: Eukaryota > Metazoa > Chordata > Mammalia > Rodentia > Gliridae > Glis > Glis glis. The sequence goes on along the minus strand of PVJS01008232.1, from coordinate 6,526 downwards.
GAAGGGGTAAATATGTCGCTTCAGACCTTGTTGATGAAAGAGGACCATTTAGCCTCTTTTGTGGATGACTACGTGCCTCCTAACTAAAACAATCCCGGCGTCCCAGGCCAAGCCTTGTTCTGGAAGGTCTTTTGTGCAGAGAATGATTTGAAGGTCACCGTGCTGGGCATGTGTTTGGACTGGCCCCAGGTATGTCACCGCTTCTCAGGGGATCTTCCCTGCAGGGCCCTGGAAGAGATTCTCCAAAAAAGCAGGCTGGCAGTGGCTTTCAGACGAGTGGTAAGCAGATGGCTGAGTATTACATCACCTCGGGTAAGGGAAACAGGAATATGAAAATAATAGGACTGTGGAAAAGAAGAGTCTCATCTCCAAACCGTCAGCAAGCAGTGGGGAAGTGTTTGCCCTAGCAGGCACCAGGATAGAAGAGCACCCCCTATTTAAAAGCAGACACCACCTTTCCACTGTCTTGTTAAAATAATAATGACAAGCCAGGCGTGGCGGCGCATGCTTGTAATCCGAGTACTTTGGAGGCTGAGATAAGAGGATCTCAGGTTCACCCAGCCTCAGCTACTTAGTGAGGCCCTCTGCAACTCAGTGAGACCTTGTTTCAAAATAAAGAATAAAAAATGGGGCTGGGGGTGTAGCTCAGAGGTAGAATGGCTTTGGTTTCAATCCCCAGGCCAACCAAAAAATAAAAAATAAAAAGAAAAGAAACATATTTCTTTGTCATTTTTGGTGGTCAGATGCTAGTGGTTGAATCCAGAGCTTTGCACCTGCTAAGCATGTGCTCTACCACTGAGCTGCACCCCCCAACGCTGAATTACTGTTTTTATTAGCACTCTGCTCACAGAGCATAGGTATTGAGTGGTCAGCCCGGACCTTATTTCCTCCATCAGCCCTGTGATTAATACCACAGGTGATTTTGCAGAACATAAGTTATTGGAGAACTCATAGAACACTGCAGTAGAAACCCCTGTACTTACCTCTGGGGAATGAGACTTTGGGGGAGCTGAGATTTTCCCTTTGTATCTTGTGGCATTTTCAAGAACCTAATCTCCAGCCTGCAATGTAATTTAAAGCGGTTCAAGCCAGGCATTCGAGCGTATACTTGTCATCCCAGTACTTGGGAGGCTGAGACAGGAGGTTCGTAGGTTCAAGGCCAGCCTCAGCTACTTAAGGAGGCCCTCTGCAACTTAGCGAGACCCTGTTTCAAAATAAAGAATAAAATAGAGCCGGGTGTGGTGGCACACACTTGTAATCCCAGTACTTTGGGAGGCAGAGACCAGAGGATCCGGGTTCGCGGCCAGCCTCAGCTCTCTCTCTCTCTCTCTCTCTCTCTCCCTGTCTCTCTCTCTCTCTACCTAGTGAGGCCCTCCGCAACTTCGTGAGACCCGGTTTCAAAATAAAGTATAAAAAAAATAGGGCCGTGGGTGTAGCGCTGAGGTAGAACGCCCCTGGGTTCAATCCCCGGTACCGCAAAAAATAAAATAAAATAAAATAGAGCTGGGGGTGTAGCTCAGAGGTAGAATGCCCCTGGGTTCAATCCCCAATACCACACAATAAAATAAGAATAAAATAGGACTGGGGGTGTAGCTCAGAGGTAGAATGCCCTTGAGTTCCATCCCCACTACCACAAAAAAAAAAAGGCTCTAACTCAGCCCTTGTCAAACTTACTTGAGGGCACTACAAAAAAAAAAAAATTATGAGAGAAACTAAGAGGTATACTGCACACCTGCAGAACAGTAGATGGCAAAGATAAAACTCTCAAACACAGGAGGGGCTGGGGCTGTGCCTTCGTGGTAGAGCGCTTGCTCGTCTAGCATAGATGAGGCCCTGGGTTTGATTCCCAGCACTGAAAATAAAAAATAAAGGAAAATTTACTGTTGCAAGAAATTGTCATGATTTTACTTTTTTTTTTTTTTTTGTGGTACCGGGGATTGAACCCAGGGACGTTCCACCTCCGTGCTACACCCCCAGCCCTATTTTTTTATACTTTATTTTGAAACCGGGTCTCACAAAGTTGCAGAGGGCCTCACTAAGTAGAGAGAGCTGAGGCTGGCCGCGAACCCGGATCCTCCGGTCTCCGCCTCCCAAAGTACTGGGATTACAAGCGTGCGCCACCACGCCCGGCCATGATTTTACTGATGTTGCAGACATGTATTGAAATATAAGACAAGATTAGTGAGGCCCTCCGCAACTTAGACCCTGTTTCAAAAATAAAGAACAGCTGGGCGTGGTGGCGCATGCTTGTAATCCCAGTACTTGGGAGGCGGAGACCAGAAGATCCGGGTTCACGGCCAGCTTCCGCTACTTAGTGAGGCCCTCCGAAACTTAGTGAGACCCTGTTTCAAAATAAAGAATAAAAAAGAGCTGGGGGTGTAGCTCGGAGGTAGAATGCCCCTGGGTTCAATCCCCAGTACCACACACACAAAATAAATAAATAAATAAATGAATTGAAGAATAAAATAGGGCTGGGGGTGTAGCTCAGAGGTAGAATGCCCTTGGGTTCCATCCCCACCACCACAAAAAAAAAAGGTTCTAACTCAGCCCTTGTCAAACTTATTTGAGGGCACTACAAAAAAAAAATTATGAGAGAAACTAAGAGGTATACTGCACACCTGCAGAACAGTAGATGGCAAAGATAAAACTCTCAAACACGGAAGGGGCTGGGGCTGTGCCTTCGTGGTAGAGCACTTGCTCGTCTATCATAGATGAGGCCCTGGGTTTGATTCCCAGCACTGAAAATAAAAAAAAGAAAATTTACTGTTGCAAGAAATTGGCATGATTTTACTGATGTCGCAGACATGGATTGAAATATAAGACAAGATTAGTGAGGCCCTCCGCAACTCGCACGGTTGTAATCCCAGTACTTGGGAGGCTGAGACAGGAGGATCCGGGTTCACAGCCAGCCTCAGCTACTTTGTGAGGCCCTCTGCAACCTAGTGAGACCCTGTTTCAAAATAAAGAATAAAAAAAAGAATAGGGCTAAGGGTGTAGCTCGGAGGTAGAATGCCCCTGGGTTCAATCCCCAATACCGCAAAAAAAAAAAAAGAAATATAAGACAAGATACATAATATAGACTAGCAGTCATTGGAAGGAAGACACACAAAACAGCAATTAATTGATAACTGCTGCCCACATATGCCATGCCCAGAGCATCAGTGTTCACATGCTGTGCAATCTCTCAGGGTCTTCCTGGCAGCCAGGGAGCTTCCCAAATGTGTGACCTATGCAATTGCACTTGTCCTTGCTGAGAAAGTCCTTAAGTCTGCTTTAATGCTCAGCTGCTGTCATCCTGAAATGCTCACTGAATTTAGAACAAAGAGCTCTGCACTTTCATTTGCAACAAGACCCACCAATTACACAGGTGGTCCTGCCTGGTGTATTGGGTAAAGGACAGGGGTCAGCAAAGTTTTTCTATAAAAGGCCAGAGACTCAGGTGTGGTGGTGCACACCTGTGATCCCAGTCCTTGGGAGGCTGAGATAGGAGGATCCTAAGTTCGAGGCCAGCATCCTCGAACATCCAATTTAGCAAGACCCTCAGCAACTTAGTGAGAACCTGTTTTAAAATAAAAAGGGCTGGGGGTGTAGCGTGGTGTTAGAATGCCCCTGGGTTCAATACCCAGTACCAAAAAAAAAAAAAAAAAAAGCCAGAGAGAAAATATTTTAGGTTTTGTGGGCAATGGGATCTCTGTCGCAACCATGTAGCTCTGCCACTACAGTGTTGAAGCAGCCATAGACAATGTCAGTGACTGAGGCTCAGTGTTTCAATAAAACTTTATTTACACTGGGTATGGTGGTGCACACTTGTAATCCCAGTACTTGGGAGGCTGAGACCCAAGGATCCGGGTTCACGGCCAGCCTCAGCTACTTAGTGAGGCCCTCCGCAACTTAGTGAGACCCTGTTTCAAAAAATAAAGAATAGCCGGGCGTGGTGGCACACGCTTGTAATCCCAGTACTTTGAGAGGCGGAGACCGGAGGATCCAGGTTCGCAGCCAGCCTCAGCTCTCTCTCTCCATGTCTCTCTCTCTCTCTCTCTACTTAGTGAGGCCCTCCGTAACCTTGTGAGACCCGGTTTCAAAATAAAGTAAAAAAAAATAGGGCCGGGGGTGTAGCGCGGAGGTAGAACGCCCCTGGGTTCAATCCCTGGTACTGCAAAAAATAAATAAATAAGTAAATAAAAATAAAGAATAGCCAGGCGTGGTGGCGCACGCTTGTAATCCCAGTACTTTGGGAGGCAGAGACCGGAGGATCCGGGTTCGCGGACAGCCTCAGCTCTCTCCCTCTCTCTCTCTACTTAGTGAGGCCTTCCGCAACTTCGTGAGACCCGGTTTCAAAATAAAGTATAAAAAATAGGGCCAGGGGTGTAGCTCGGAGGTAGAACGCCCCTGGGTTCAATCCCCGGTACCGCAAAAAAAAAAAAAAAAAAAAAGGGCTGGGGGTGTAGCTCCAAGGTAGAATGCCCCTGGGTTCAATCCCCAGTACCGTAAAAAAAAAAAAAAAAACCTTTATTTACAAAACAGGCAACTAGCTGTATTTGGTCCACCCATAACTTGTTCATCCCTGATACAGCAGAATCTTTGTTAAGGGTATATTACTACAAAGTAATAGGAAGCAATAATAATTGTAACAGTCAGCCAGGTGCGGCGGTGAGCGCCTATAATCCCAGTACTTGGGAGGCTGAAGCAGGAGGATCACAGGTTCAAGGCCGGCAGTGCACAGTAACTTAGCAAGACCCTATTTCAAAATAAAAAATAAAATGGGGCTGGGAGTGTAACTCCAAGGTAGAATGCCCCTGGGTTCAATCCGCAAAACCACACAAATTAATAAAATAATAATAATAATAATAATAATAATAGTGCTGGGTGTAGGGGTACATGCCTGTAATCCAGTACTTGGGAGGCTGAGACAGGAGGATCACGGGTTCTAAGCCAGTCTCAGCAATTTAGCAAGACCCTATTTTTTTTTTTTTGCGGTACCGGGGATTGAATGCAGGGGCGTTCTACCTCTGCGCTACGCCCCCGGCCCTATTTTTTATACTTTATTTTGAGACCGGGTCTCACGAAGTTGCGGAGGGCCTCACTAAGGAGAGAGAGAAAGAGAGAGAGAGAGACAGAGAGAGAGAGAGAGAGACAGGGAGAGAGAGAGAGAGCATGCACATGCGCCTGCGCGCGCGTGCGCAAGTTGAGGCTGGCTGCGAACCCGGATCCTCCGGTCTCCGCCTCCCAAAGTACTGAGATTACAAGCATGCGCCACCACGCCCGGCGCAAGACCCTATTTCCAAATAAAAATTAAAATAGGGATGGGGGTGTAGCTTGGAGATGGAACGCCCCTGAGTTCAATTCCCAGCACCACAAAATCATCATCATCATCATCATCATCAACAACAGCATCATAATCATAACACGATCTATTTTCTGCAAATGGAAGGATTTCACAGTAATCCCTCCAACATACTCCAAATGACGTTCCTCCAAATGACACGGCTCTGCCAAACAGAGCAGCGTGTGAGTGTGTGTGCCTGTGCTCTTCATTGGTCCTTCTAAATCCACTCTCCATCTTCCTCCACCCAGTTCTGGGCCCCAGAGACTGACCTAAAGGGATGTACCAGCAGACTATCTTGTCCTCTGACTTCTTTTTTTTTTCTTTTTGGCACTGGGGATTGAACCCAGGTGCATTCTACTTCTGAGCTATACCCCCAGCCCTAGTTTTTATTCTTTACTTTGAAACAGGGTCTCACTAAGTTGCGGAGGGCCTCACTAAGTAGCTGAGGCTGGCCGCGAACCTGTGATCCTCCTGTCTCAGCCTCCCAAATACTAGGATTACAAGCGTGCACCACCATACCTGGACTTGTCCTCTCACGTCTGATTGGGTTCTACAGACAGAAGTCACCAGTGGATGGGAGAGCGGAAGAGAAATATCTGGGTATTTTTTCCTACAGTTTCCTCCTGGAGGCCACTCCTTGATCTTTGAGCCTAAGGGTAATAAAGGTTGGAAGGTGGAAGTGAGCTGTGTCTACCCTTAAAACTTATGACACCAAATATATGGGTTTTTCCCACACACCAACCAATTCTCTTACTTTCCTCAGATCGACTGGGTACCCTACAAGTTGGTGCACTTCGGACACCAGCTACTGTGCTCCTCTTCCGTTATGAGTCCTGGTGAGTAGCATCCCTGGTGAGTTTGCCACGCCCCTGCCCACCCTCTGTAAACAGACCCTTTACTACACTCTCTTCTAATTCCTTGCTCGAGTATGCCATCTGATTCCTGAAAGTACCCAACTGGAACAGTGACTCAATCCGGGGACGTACAGCCACAGGAGTGACTAGTGCTCTTAGAACTGAAAGGACAAAAGGAAAAGGTGGAAGCTGGGCGTGGTGGCGTATATGTGTAATCCCAGTACTTGGGAGGCAGAGACAAGAGGATCACAGGTTTGAGACCAGCCTCAGCAGTTTAGTGAGACCCTCAGCAACTTGGTGAGACCCTGTTTCAAAATAAAAAAGGGTTGGGGGTGTGGCTCGGAGA